>VCHN02005037.1:0-10528 GCA_007115665.2 Sequoiadendron giganteum
AGAGAGAGATAGAGAATAGAGAGAGAGAGACACAGAGAGAGACAGAGAGACAGAGAGGGTTGAGGGAAAGAGAGAGAGAGGGAGAGAGAGGGAGAGTGGGAGAGAGAGAGAGAGAGACATAGAGACACAGAGACACAAAGAGGGAGGGAGTGAGACAGAGACAAACGGACACACAGAGAATAGAGATAGAGATAGAGACAGAGAGATAGAGAGAAAGAGAGTGAGAGAGAGGGAGGGAGGGAGAGAGAGCGAGATAGAGACAGAGAGCGATAGAGAGATAGACAAAGATAGAGATAGAGAGAAACATAGAGAGAGAAAGAGAGACAGAGATAGAGACAAAGAGGGAGGGAGAGAGGGGTGGAGAGATGGAGGAGGAGAGAGAGAGAGAGGGAGAGAGAGAGAGAGAGGGAGGAGGGATGGAGGTGAGGAGGGAGAGAGGGAGAGAGTGGCTGAGAGAGGGGGAGATTAGGAGAGGAGAGATTAGGAGAGAGGAGAGAGGGAGAGAGGGAGAGTGGGAGAGGAGAGGGAGAGAGAGACTGGGGGGAGGGAGGGAGAGAGAGAGAGAGAGAGAGTGGGAGGTAGAGAGAGGGATAGGAATGGATGGAGAGATAGAGAGAGAAGGTTTAGGGTTTAGGGAGAGAGAGAGATATATTTTAGGGTTGAGGGAGAGAGGGAGAGGGAGAGAGATATATATATAGAGAGAGAGAGGGTTTAGGGTTTAGTGAGAGAGGGAGGGAGAGAGGGAGAGAGAGGGAGAGAGAGTGAGAGGGTGAGAGAGAGAGTTTAGGGTTTAGGGAGATAGGAAGAGAAGGAGGGAAAGTGGGACAAGATATTTGTTTAGTGAGTTATATAAAAAACAAAAAAGGGACCGTTTTTAGTATTTCAACAGTCCCTACATACTTTATGTCACGAAATTCTCATGATTTATGTTTGCATTAGGTGAAATTAAGCTTTTCAAATATTCTCTAACACTTTTTTATAGAGAAAAGGTAAAAGGAAACTTACAACTGATCATATTGAATCATATAGAGAAAAAGATAGAGAAAGTCATAGAAAAATAGACAAGGTATGCAAAATATTTAAATTGAAGCTTCTTCAGAACCATTAAATGTTAATTCAAGTGAAGATGAAATAGAAAATTAAAATATTGAATATCATATTGAAATTGAAAATGAAAACATTGAAATTGAAAATGAAAATGTGAACAACATTGACAATGAAAATATTGTTGAAAATGATTTTTTTTTTGAAAATGTTGAAAATATTGAAAATAGTGAGAATAAAAATGTTAATTACATTGTATTTGAAAATGAAAATGTTGATAACATTGAAAATATTTAAAATGAACCTTATGTAACCCCTATTTACAAAATAATTCCTAAGTGGTTGGTTGAAACAGATGAGAACATAATTGATAATATTCAAGGAAAAAGGTCACAACGACATTAACCGAACAATGCCAATTTTTTGTGCAATTAATTAAGATTTACAAAATGAGACCATTATTTAAAAAATTGAAGATTCATCTCACAAAAAAATTTAAAAAAATAGTCTTATTGTGAAAAATAAATTTAATGCTCTAACTTGTATTGGAAAGACTAGTAAGGGAAAAGATAAAAGGGTTTCTCGAAGAGAGATCACAACCTCCCTAGTAAGCCATCATTTAAGAAATGCTCATTTAATGAGATAGACTTGTACTAATTTTGAACTAAATCATAAAACGTTGAATAGAGCACTCTCAAGAAGAGGAAGACTCAATAGTGATCTTCAAAATGATACGTGGTATTTTAGTGGGAGGCTTCCACGTGTTGATAAAAAGCTAACCGATAATGTAAAGATGAAAATTGAACAATATTGGAATTCTCACTCTAAAGTATCATCGAATGTAAAGGATGTTTTAAAGTTACGAATTGGTAATCGAGATCGTACACAACATCCTAAACATTTTTTGGAATGTAGCTAAATAATTTTGTACAAACAATTTTTTTAAGAACATCCACATTTCCAAATATCACAAAGGTCTTTTGAATCTTGCAAGCCATTTTATTGTGTTCCTATGAAGGTTTGTAATACATGTTGTATATACCATGTTGATTTTTTAATGTATCATGAATTTTTATGCCATATTCATTCTACTATGAATATTGATGAAATGTTGCAAGAATTCCATGTAGTGAAACTTCCCAAATCATCCGGGGAGTTGTTAGATTATTTTTTATGCATTAGAGGTGATGGTTGTTTATTTTATAGAAATGATTATTTAAATGGAACATGTTTGCAATGTGGTGGTTTATCAAAGTTTTTAACATTCTTTCATGAGGGTAGAGATCATTATTTTGATAACAAAATTGTTGAGAAAAACAAGTATGAGACGATAAAATACACATTGAAGAGTGGAGGTGAGGTTTCTAGATGCGAATTGGATGCAAGAGAGGTAAGTATTGCTGATTTTATTTTAGATTTTAAGAAAAATATTTTCTATAAGTATGCAAGGCATAGCCATAGATCACAGTGGTTGGATTGGTAATTTAGGATGTGTAAGGACTCTTTCCCCATTGGAACTATTGTATTTGTAGTTGATTTTTCTAAAAATTACACATTGCAACCACAAAATGAAGTTCAATCACAATATTATAATTATATTCAAATTTTTATTTTTGTCCACATAATATATAAGCATGCCCCTGATAGTACATAAAAGGATAGGAAGATAATCAGGGAGTACCATTTTTACATGAGTGATTATAGATCTCATTCATCTGAGTTTGTTCAACATTGTTTTGAAAACTTTTTCGATTTCTTGTAGGAAAAAGGAATTACAATGGGTCAACATTTGATTTGGCCAGATAAATGCACAGGACAATTCAAGAATGCACACATATTTTACTGGTTGAGCATGATGCATATAAAGAGGGGTGTACCAAATATTTGATTTTTTTTCAAAGCAATTCATGGAAAAGGCAAGAATGATGGTGCAGGTGCATGTATGAATATAATTTTGGTTAAGGTAAAAATGAAGATAATAGGTGGTGCAACATTCAATGATGCACATTCTATTGTGGATTCGTGCACTTATGCCCAATCATGAGGAGGGACACTGGGTTCTTTTGGTTGGTTGAGGAGGGTACAATGGAAGACATAATGGAATGTCAAACAATTAGAGATTCATCAAAGATGCATTCATTTTGAAGATCAAATGTGAGTGCATGGACCATATGGACACAAGAGATGGCTTGTTTTTGTCAAAATTGTATTCAGTGTGATTGGGATTAGTGTGAGTCAAGTGAATGGGTAGATACATGGATTCCACGCTACCTAACCCCTTTATCTCTAGCACAATCCTCATTAGAAGATGTAATGGAAATTTCACTTGACTATAATCATCTTTCAGATCTTGTAGAGCCAAGACATGTCTATGTTGTTGTAGCACCATAGAGGAATAAAGAGGGATCAGACTATTGGTTGGCACGATGTGTACAGGGAAAGAAAAAGCTAACACTACTGATGACAGATGATGATGGGTTCATGTATCCTACAGGTTCATTTTTTCTTTCTCTAACTTCATTGCATTACCATTTAATCATCGTTTACGTTGTTTACAATAATATAGATTTATTATTCTAAGCATCTATGAAATTTTGCATAACCATTTCATCATCATTTAGGTTTTTTAGCATAATATAGATTTTTTATTCTAAGTATATTTAGATTTTGATAAAAAAATTATGGTCACACAGGTTCAGTTGTTGTTTTTGAAACTTGGTTGTGAACATATATGATTATAAAGAATGGCATACCTACATTTGAAGAATATGAGAAACACAAAACCATTCTCATGTATTCACTCCTTGTTACAGAAATAAATGTTAAGTTATTGAGACATCATGCTAGACCAAAAACAAAAAACTATGGACAAATAGTTGTGTTGATCATGAAGCATTACAAGAAACTTTCAAGGTCAGAGATGACCCTTTAGGCACACTTGAATAGTGGATCACTTGTTTTATGGGACGGGTATGATATTGTTCATAAAATTTTGATATTGTTTATCTACTAAGGTTCATTATTTAGGTTGTTTAGAATAATATAATTTTTTTATTTGAAGCATCTTTTCTAGTTTGCATTACCAATTCATCATCATTCAAGTTGTTTAGCATAATATAGATTTGTTAGTCTAAGCATATTTTCTATTGTGACCATATAGATTTCTCATTCGAAGTATATTGCAATGTTCTTGGCACAATTGATCATGGAGTTGCTACAACAATAGCCAACTTTGATCCTTTGGTAGAGGTATGCGAAAGATTAGAATAATATAGATTTTTTATTCTAAGCATCTTTTCTAGTTTGCATTACCATTTCATCATCACTTAGGATGTTTAGAATAATATAGATTTCTTATTTAAGCATTTTTCTATTGTATGTAGTTTAAATGCTACCTTGATAGTTTGTACAGGTAATTTTCACTCTAGAACATTAACATGTTATTGTTCTAGAAGACAATGTTGAACACAAAGGCAACACGTGATCTATTTCCTTCTCCTAATGGGAAATGACTATGTATTAAGGTCATTTGTTGTATGCCTGCGTGGAATTTTGTAAATCCTATATTTGATAGCAATTATTAAATGATAATATCATGTGTATTGTGTATACTTTACATGTATTCAACTATACACTTTACAACTTATGTGTATACTTTGTCACTTATGAGTATTCTAATGTATAATTTATGACCTACGTGTTTTAACATGTATAATTTGTATTCATGTTTGTAGTTCAGGACTTAAGTGTATTTGACCAAATGAATCACTTTTTTACTTATTCACAAGGAACAAAAAGAACCCTAAACCCTTGTGCACCTTTAAATCACATCCATCTGATCCTTTTTCCATCAACTGAAAACTTGACACCACAAAAAAATATCTTAGAGATATCAAAAAATGAAAGAGGCTATTGTAGAGGGGCCCTACATGATCATGTACACTCAAACAGATTGTTTCTAAGTGACACATTTTTTGACAAATATCCCTTCAAAGATTGTTGCCTTTTATCACTTTGGACACTTAAGGGAAATCATCAGTCCAATGTAGCTAAAATTCATTAAACATGTTTGGTTGAAAAAGAGGACCATGCATAGCATAAATGTACCCATCAAGACATGTTGGAATAGTCAATTTGGTCATACAAGTTGAGGAATGAAAGTTGCACCACTTTGAAACTTTACACTGCTTGCATTTGATAACTTTTTCCTTGACTGAAAACTCATCTCCACGAAAAAACGCCTCTAAGATAGAAGAAACCAAGAGATATTATTGTAGAGGGTCCCAACACGATCTCAGAGCCTCAGATGAAGAGTATATAAGCTTCATAGTTTTTGAGAAATAGCCCTTCAAATATTGTTGTCTTTTAGCACTTTGAACTCTTAAGGGAAATCGTTTGTCCAATGTAGCTCAGAGTCATTTGGCATGTTTGGGTGAAAAAGAGGACGATTCCTATCGTAAACGTACCCATCTAGATGTGTTGGAACAATCCATTTGGTCATATGAGTTGCAGAATGAAATTTGCACAACTTTGCATCATTACACTACTTGCATTTGAAAACTTTTTCCTCAACTAAAAATTTGTCACCACGAGATAACACCTCTGAGATAGCAAAAATCGAGAGATATTTTTGTAGAGGGTCCCAAAATGATCCCGTAGCCTCAAACAAAGAGTCTATAAGCTTCACGATTTATGAGAAATAGCCCTTCAAAGATTGTTGTCTTTTAGCACTTTGGACTCTTAAGGGAAATCATCGGTCCAATGTAGCTTAGATTTATTCAATGTATTTAGGTGCAAAAAAGGACCATGCCTAACATAAAAATACCCATTCAAATTTTTTGAAACAACCCATTTGGTCATACGAGTTGCATAACAAAATTTGCACCACTTTGCAACTTTACACTACTTGCATCTAACAACTTTTTCCTAGACTAAAAAATTATCACCACGAGAAAATGCCTCTAAGATAGAAAGAATCGGTAGAGTTTGTTGTAGAGGGTATGAACATGATCCCATAGCCTCAGACAGAGAGTCTATAAGCTTCATGGTTTTTGATAAATAGCCCTTCAAAGATTGTTCCCTTTTATCACTTTGGACTCTTAAGGGAAATCGTCAGTCCAATGTAGCTCAGAGTCATTCAACATGTTTGGGTGCAAAATAGGACCATTCCTATCATAAACATACCCATTCAGACATGTTGGAATAGTCCATTTGGTCATACAACTTGCAGAATGAAAGTTGCACCACTTTGCAACTTTATACTACTTACATTTGACAACTTTTTCCTCAACTAAAAACTCATTACCAAGAGATAATGCATCTGAGATAGCAAAAAATGAGAGAGGTTATTGTAGAGAGTCCCAAAAAAATGCCATAGCCTCATATGGAAATTCTATAAGCTTCACGGTTTTCGAGAAATAGCCCTTCAAAGATTGTTTCCTTTTAGCACTTTGGATTCTTAAGGGAAATCGTCAGTCCAATGTAGCTCAGATTCATTCGGCATGTTTCGATGAAAAAGAGGACCATGCCTATCATAAAAATACCCATCCAAATGTTTTGGAATAGTCCATTTGGTCATACAAGTTGCAAAATGAAAGTTGCACCTCTTTGCAACTTTATGCTACTTGCATTTGACAACTTTTTCCTCAACTGAATACTCGTCACCATGAGAAAATGCCTCTAAGATAGAAAAAACAAAGAGATATTATTTTATAGGGTTCTAACACAATCCCATAGCCTCAAACATAGAGTCTATAAGATTCACGATTTCTAAGAAATAGCCCATCAAATATTGTTGCCTTTTATCATTTTGGACTCTTTAGGGAAATAATTGGTCCAATGTAGCTTAGAGTCATTAGGCATGTTAAGGTGAAAAATAGTACCATTCCTACCATAAATTTACCCATCCAAATGTGTTAGAACAATCCATTTGGTCATATGAGTTGCAAAATAAAATTTGCACTACTTTGCAACTTTACGCTGATTGCATTTGACAACTGAAAACTTGTCACCACGAGATAACCTCTGAGATAGAAAAAAATGAGAGAGGTTATTGTAGAGGGTCCCAACATGATCCCATAGCCTTATATGGAGAGTATACACTCTTCACAGTTTCCAAGAAATATCTCTTCAAAGATTGTTTCCTTTTAGCACTTTGGACTCTTAAGGGAAATCGTTGATCCAATGTAGCTTAGAGTCATCCGAAATGTTTTGGTGAAAAAGAGTACCATGCCTAGTGTAAACATACCCATTTGAACATGTTGGAATATTCCATATAGTCATACGAGTTGTAGAATGAAATTTTCTCCACTTTGCAACTTTATACTGCTTGCATCTGACAACTTTTTCCTCAACTGAAAACTCATCACCACAGGAAAGCACCTCCAAGATAGAAAAAAAGCGAGAGAGGTTATTGAAGAAGGTCCCAGCACAATCTCTTAGCCTTGGATGAAGAGCCTATAAGCGTCATGATTTTTGGGTAATATCCCATCAAATATTGTTGTCTTTTTTCACTTTCGACTCTTAAGGGAAATTGTCGGTCCAATGTAGCTCTGAGTGATTCAACATGTTTGGGTGTAAAAGAGGACCATTACTAATATAAATGTATCCATATATTATGCCTTTTTTTCTTATTGATTCATTATGGTTAGAAACATTCATTGTTGTGCATTACAATAATATAAATTGCATGTCCAAGGTCAAATAACATGCATGTCATGGAGTTGTATTTGGTTTGTTTAATGGTAGTATCACATTCATTTGATCTGTTTAATGGCTGCATCATGGTTGAGTGATGTCTTAATTTTTTATCATGATTATTGTATAGATTTCACATGAACAATCGAATGAACATGTATCTTGTTCAGTTGTAAGGACTTTGTTTGAAGGTTGCATCAAACCCCTATGGTTGAAAGATATTGATTCTTACTCAAGATGATTTTATACCTTTTACATGTTTTTTAATCTTGAATGAACATTGAGTACATTGATTATTATCAAGATGATTATATTACTTTCGAATGAACACTGTGCCATGACATGGATTTCATTATGTCGTATCCAATTTTTCATTAATTTCAACTTCTTATTTATTAAAAATTAGTTGCCCACTTCATTACACGAGCTCAAAAAACAAAATAATGTCAAATGTAAATTCATTCAACAGAGCTTGAAATCATGGGTATTCTCAAATTGAGTCTTTGATAAAAATGTATTGGTAGACATGTATGAAAAATGTGGTACAATAAAAGGCAATGAATTTTTTGAAAAACTCCTCAAAGAAATAGATAACCAATTGTAATTCATAAGTGAAATATTAAAATATAATTTCATTAATCTATAACATACATTATCAATCATAAATTTAAACCATTCTAAGATAATTATACATTCCATTTTGAAAATTCAAAGTAGAAAGAAATGCACACAAGGAAAAAATTAGATCGAATATCAATTATTATATATCAAACTGTAGAATAATTATGTTTGTGCATATACAAATTTGGCATATGCCTACTCAGAACAAGTTTTACAAAATGTGGCATATATGCCATCTCAAGATCTATCAAACCCTAAGTACATATCAATCTATATCATATCCTAATCCTGTGTTGGACCATCAAAATCGAGCCTCCTCAAAGAAGTTAGTTGCTCTGAATTTTCCTACACAATAACATTTCAAACCACAAATTAGATTAATAATGTGAATGGTTGACAAGTTAGACTAGTAAATAGAAACTTATATACCATCATTTATAAATTACCAATTTAACATCAAAATCAGCATACATGTAGTATATTATATCAATAATGTAATTCTTATTTACCTCAAGTCTTGCTCTCTTTTTTGCAAGGCGTTCTACATATGATTGTCCATTAGGACAATCGAGAGTCCTCCTATAAAGTAATGGTCTCACACTCGTCACAGTGCTGAGTCAAGTAGAGGACAATAGAAAATAAAATAAAAATGATAAAAATTAACATATAATTGTTGACAAATAATCATATCTACTAATCACATATCTAATCCTATCTAAAAGTAAATGATCTACAATATAAAATTAACACATACCTACTGTGATGCTATGACACTAGATGGGATCATAGTGGATGAATCAGCTAAAATGGTTTCCTATATAAAAAATTATAAGAATGTAAATGCACATGCACATATAATTATAATGTCAAGAATAAAAATATATATACCCGTTGTGAGACTTCATCCAATGGATCAAACCCAGTCAACAAGGTTGTATAAGAACTAAGTTTTTGTATAAAAAGACAATATTAGTACATCAGATTATCAATATATGTAACTTACAAGTATTTAAACATAATAGATTTCAAAAATTAACATCTAAAATAACAATTTAAATAATACCATATACAAGTTTATCGGTCCTCCCATATCATTCTTGGTAGTCAATGTTTGTCCTAGAAATGGTCCACTTTGTGCTCTATCAACTCCTACATCTAACATATCATGAATCGTATAGTCATAAGTGTCTATGGAGCCCTCAATGAACTGTCAAAGAGGTCCCAAACATAAATTTTTGCACGTCATGCAACAATGAAGCACACAAATATGCCCCAAAGAGGACGGTGTACCAATGTGATTTTGATGACTTTGTAATAGTGGGATTTGATGGCGATGTACTAGTGGGAGCTACTGCTACAGGTGCACCACCATCATGCTGGAATGGATCAAGTGCAACACCATTGTGATGGGATGCACCATCAAATGGCTACGCAACATGATGGCTTTGTGTGACCAAATGATCACAATGAATGTAACACATAAATGCTCAGAGTCCCTTTATCTACAACAATCTTAGGGTAAGGTAGTGGATTTGGAGTAAAAATAGGTGGAGAAGGATGAACTGGGGTGACTCAGTGTGCTCTAGGTCTATCCTATGGCATCCCTCTACCAACACCCTAGAAATATTACATGTTAAAGTAATTGGCATGTCTCCCTAGCACAAACTCAACATATAATTTTTGGAGAGAATACTGAGGGACATCAAGATTTTTGTTGGGTGGTTTATCAAAAACCATCTACCAACGTCTCCAAAAATTATCTAATATGCCTCTATGAGTGCACCATTTAATTGGAAATTTTGGTTTTCGCACATTAACAAGCTATCCTATTCTTTGATTGATGAATAACAAAGATAATTGGTGTTTCTCAATATCAAGTTCCTTCACCTCATCATATGATAATCCATTGGCATAAAATTGTCTTTGTTCCTCTCACCACTATGCAAATCTATTATGTTGAGCTGCCAAAGTTTAAACATTTGAAATGATTGTTTGCAAAGTGTTTTTCATCTCTAATAGCTCGTCGAGTGTCTCATAGATTCGACATAATTTTCTTAATTGATCTATTTTTTTATGAATAGACTCATGTATTGTTGGCACATTTTCATTTGGAAACAATGGTTCCAGTGGAGGATTTGGAGGGTATTCATTTTACAACTTGTAGGAT
>VCHN02000885.1:0-28252 GCA_007115665.2 Sequoiadendron giganteum
CTCCTCTTCGGTTAAGTACTTGTCCACCCATCTCTGATACTCTTCATCCATTGGCCAGCAAAAATTCACGACCTCATTCACCTTAGTATTATAAGGTGTGTACTTCACTGCAACCTGATTGGCTTCCCTATCAAAAAACTCTAAGAATGTGCTGGTGTTAATTATCTTATCCATACTATTTACCAGCAAATCATAGTTTGAATCATCACAAATCGATTTGATTTGTGCATTGATAACTTCTTCTGCCCCATCCTACCATTGTTGCAATATCTTAACATTTCCTTATGCATCAATAATTTTTGGTAAAAATGTATCATTCCAGTCATCAAAGCTCTTTATCAACTCCCTAATTCTTCCACTAAAATCATCAGGTAGGGCCTGGAATCCGCTCAATGATTTTACAAAGTTTTGAGTAGGATTCAATGACTGGGGCCTATTGTCCGCATCAAACCTAGAAGCTTTGTACATAATATCTAGATCGTTGGCCCTAGGGATCCATTTCTCAGCCAAAGGAAAAACTATTTCCTGATCCCTATTGATATTTTTTATTCCATCCAAGAATAAAGAATACAAAGAATGTACAGATGGTAATTTACCATGAACCTTTTCATTAAGATTCCTCAAAACTATGTCAACCACCTCACTTTCCTTTAAGGCAGTCTGCAATTATGTGATCCTATTCAACATTTGCTTCTTGGTGGGATCCACAGAATATTCAACTTCTTCTTCAACTGGCCCTGGTGTAGGACTAAGAGTAGGTGCCTGGATGGGGGTCCCCGGAGTTGAAACAATTGGAGTAGTATAGGGGACTGATCCTGCAATAGAAGGTAATGCTCTGATACTAAGAGCACTGAAGGATTCTCCCACCTGCCCATATTTCAACCTATCTACTTTAGATTGCAGCTCAACATTCCTTTGTTGCATCCTACTATATTCTGTAATTATCATATTGTATTTCTCCATCAGAATCTTGTTTTTAACCTCTTCTCTCTTAGCTGTCTTTTGGGCCAATTTGGCCACATTTACTACCAAGCTTGTAGCTTCTGTTGTTGAAGTTTCAAAAACTCTCTTGATGATTAGCCCTCCCCTTAGGTGTGGGCTAATATCAATTACATTTGGCTTTCTACCCTGGAGTGCCAATGCCCATATGGCCAAAGTTTCATACTCCTCACTGAAGGGAGAGTCCTACAGAGCTGCCTTAACCTCTTCTTCACTGTTTTGTATAGGGTGCTTGGACTGTAAGATAGCATTGAAAGCAGCCGCATCAACTATGTCCCATTCAGGAAAAAGTAAGACACTGGCCTGAGTCACAAGTCTTCTTCCCTCCTCAGGAGTGATGCCTTTGAATTCTTCCATTAATTGAACCTTGACCTCATCATCATTCTCCTGCTCAGACCTATCAGGTCTCGATTCTCTCCTACTCTTGCATTTGTTCTGGTACTCTTCTAGTTTCATCCTCCAAACTAGTTGTAAGAATACAAGAGTCTTTACAAATCCATCATCGTCCAAGAATGCCTTGCAGGCCTCCATCCTGGCATCTTGTACACATTGCCCCTTTACATCCATGTCAGAAAGCACCAATTGTGTTGATCTAGGAGGGGAAGGGATACCAACCTACATGTCTTGATCAGTCACAATTATCTCATCCATCAGAGTTTCCTGCATTTCCTCAAATCTCTACCTCTTAGGGCTTGGCTTTGATGGTAACACTACAGGATCACCTCTTGGTGGTGAATCTAGATCCACAATCCTTATCCCTCCAGGTGCTTTGATCCTTGGACCCAGCTGTGATAATGCTTGCATGACTTGTTTTCCCTTCTTATCCCCTTCATCCTCAGCACTGCTCGCATTCCTCTTTCTCTTGTATAGAGACCTGTCAACTTGTGGCTGATAAGCTAGCCTTGTTTCTTCAGGCCTCACATCCGGTCTTTCTATACCAAAATCTAATTCCAAACTGACCCTCTTGGTCATCAAGATGCCCATGATACTTTTGAAATTAGCCATTAAGAAGTCTATTCTCTTGTGAAATGGAGTGAACTCCATTAATGGATCATATATTGGATCCATTTTATGTATTATAGCTAGCAGCTTTTCATATGCAATCCATTTTTCTCTATTCAACTCCTGCCTATTCAAATCAAACTCATTTCTGATTAGGTCCTCAGGAAAGTTGAATTCATGCGCAAATTTTCCACCTTTAATTCATTATCTGAACAATGCAAAGAATCCCTCAGGGTCATGCTGTCTCCCAAGACCATTCCTCAAATTGAAGTCATCAAAAAACCTTCCGAAGTGGAACCATCCTCCCTTGGAACAGACAAAATCAAAAACAACAGTGTAGTCAAGGAACAAAGTCCCTTTTCCTTTCTTTGTTAGGTTGTCCTCATGAATACAACCTAGTTGCCACATTACTTCGGCAAACCCCATCCTTGATGGTACATTAAAGGGGAGGATATGAGGGGTTCCCTGGAAACCATACACCCTCAAGATAGTGCTTACATGGTACAAGATGATATCACCCCAATTGTGACACACTTTTAAATTAGGCTTCCTCACCTTCGATCGAAGGAATTCATGCAAATATTCAGGGACTCTTGGCACATTTACCACCAACCGAGCCCTGAGTCTGGAGGAAAAGCAGTTATCAAACTGTACAAAGCTGGTACCTTCCTGTTGTAACACAAATCTGAACTCCACACCTATACTGCTAACATTTCTCCATTCACCTCCTGCCTCAACTCCATGTTTTCTGAGAAGAAAACAAAATTCTTGTATAGGAACATATGCATCAATAGGGAGTACAAGAAAAAAGGAGTGTTAGTATCCCCCACATGCAGCTTCATCAAACCCTCATGCATCTTCTCTGATAGGAATGATGCAAAGTCATATACCACAGAGAAGTTGGGATGTTGAATCTGGGCTCCCATAAACTTGTACGCAACTAGCATCACAATATTAGGGTTGAACCCTAAAATCTGGCACAATGAATAAAATGTTGCTAGGAAGTGACTAGCAAAACAGCTCAGTCTGAAAGGCTCCTAGTCATTTGGGCTGATAAGAATTGTTGAACTACCTGCCCTAGCCAGGTGAAGAGGAAGCAACTTCAATCTGAAAAGAGGCTTTAACCTTTTGTACTCCTCCTTCATCTTCTCAAAATCTATTTGGACTAAGAAAGGGCTATACTCAGTCAAATCAAAAATCTGCCGAATCTCATCTACATTTAGGCTTAGCATAATTCCACCATCATTATCCCTTATGACCCTTGTCACAGGATCATACTGTGTTGCCATTGCTCTTAGCAAGTCAACATCAGGGAACACATTTGGCACTGTTAGTTTCCACATGTTATATCTCTAGGAATTAGAGAAGGGGTGAGGTAAGTTTTGTTTTCCATACCACAGCCTAAACATTTCAAGACTAGTCATAGGAATCCTGGCATCCACAATGTTATAATTTTTGTGCAGTAGACCTTCGCCTAGGGTCTTTCCATTCATTAAAACCAAACCACTCTTCCTATCATTTGTTGAAAACAGGAGTTGATCCAGGAAGTCATCATACAGATTCCTCTTCAAATAATCAACATGGCCAAAGTACTGCTTCGGTGGTGCCATCTTAAACAACTAGGGCTTCTTTTAAAAAATCAAATCGTCGAAGAAACTAGGGGTACCCAGAACAAAAAAATATAACACAACTGTGCAATTCCAATAATTCAAACGAACCAGTAACCCTACGACAATAATGAACAAAACTCCTTGACCAGCACAATAAAACCCTTCGCAAAGACACAATCAAATTAACCCAACAGTTTAGAAAATAACTCATGGGATTTCGTGCCTTGCAGAGAACCAAACTTCACGGTGATCGCTCGAAAAAGTTTATCTCTGGCTCTGAACTGCTTGGAAAATACTTGAAATTTTTTGTGATGAAGATAGAAAAAGAGCAGATACTTTATGTTGATTGAATTGAGGGAGTAGACGTCTCATCCGCCATTAAAGCTCATTTGCATGCAGCCCCAATGGCTTGAATCACATTTGATGCGAATTTGAACTTCATGCGTCAATCTTTTATTTTTGTCAGATCATTGAATGACCATCTTCAAAAGGGCTAACAAAATCTCCATGTCAGCATCAAGGGCCCACCACAGAAGTAGCACCAAAGGAATACACATGGTGCTCGCCTGTGATATCGCGATCACTAAACAACCTGCATCTTTGGATCACACGATGGCGGGCAACTGTTGATTCCTACCATCAAAAATCGTGTTCACTCACAGTAGTCACCAGCACCAAACATAACCATCGAGCAAATTTTTACCAAGATTATAACATCACCGTCGATCTCGAGCACGTGCATCTCACAGCTATTTTAGTAACCCACTTTATAACGTATTTAAGTTTAAAATAAATATTAAATGCTTTATTAATCCCTTTTTGGCATCGGCAGCTTGGGACACGTGGCGCTTGCCTGTGATAGCAAAATCACCAACCAATCAATGGTGATGTCATCGCGAGATCGCGGGGAGCGGTCAGGATCAATCGTAGGAAGATCGATGGTCATTAAAAACATAGTGGTCAGCTACACCAAACATAACCATCGAGTAAATTTTTACCAAGATTATAACATCACCATCGATCTCAAGCACGTGCATCTCACAACTATTTTAGTAACCCACTTTATAATGTATTTAAGTCTGACACAAATATTAAATGCTTTATTAATCCCTTTTCGGCATCGGCAACTTGGGACACGTTGTGCTTGCCCATGATATCGCAATCACCAAACAACCAGTGGCGATGTCATCGTGAGATCGCAGGGAGCGGTCAGGATCAATCATAGGAAGATCGACAGTCATTAAAAATACAACAGTCAGCAGCGCCAAACATAACCGTTGAGCAACTTTTTACCAAGATTATAATATCACCATCGATCTCGAGCATGTGCATCTCGCAGCTATTTTAGTAACCCACTTTATAACGTATTTAAGTATGACACAAATATTAAATGCTTTATTAATCCCTTTTCGACATCGACAGCTTGAGACACGTGGCGCTCGCCCATGATATCACAATCACCAAACAACCATCGATGATGTCATCATGAGATTGCGTGGAGTGGTCAGGATCAATCGTAGGAAGATCGACAGTAATTAAAAATACCCCCTACAAAATAAAACAACTATTAAAAGGGAGAAAGGGACATCACCTAGGACAATGACAAATGATGGCTCAAAGTTTTTCTTAAAGCATAGGGCATGGACTGACCCAGACTTAAGAAATAAATTTTTTGCATGTGCAGATTGCACGGCCGTTGGATGAAGTGATTTCAATCTTGACTATTGCTCGCAGACCTTGCAAGGTTTTTGCTAACGTCACAAATATGGTGCGAGGCGTGCGAGATGCTGCCATCTATCACATTTGATGGTGGGGACCAATTTTTCTCGCTGATCGATGATGAAGGCTGATGCTGATAGCTGTTTCCGTATCGATGCATTATGGTCGTTCCTCGTTGACCTCGCACAATTAAAATTGCAGTTTCAATAATGCTGTGAGGTGTGTGATTTGGTGACGCATGGACTCCGATACTGTGCGCTGATAACAAAGGTGGGGCCCATTTCTATGCTGATGTGGTGCCTGGTAGGTGAATATCCTGTCTATTTGGTGACTGGAGGGAGAACATGGCATTTTCAAACTACTTTGACTAAATCTGAGCCGCTCTCCTGGTCAACATTGCAATTGATCAACAACTCGTATTTAAAAATAAATTGGTATTGTACTATAGCCATTTTATCTCATGTGAGTGAATAGTAATGGATGAGTTCGACTCTGCCTACATAATTAAATGCTAAAATTTGTGAATTACTATTAACGTTCTGGATATCTACATTGAGGAAGAATTGCTTGGTATCGAGTGAAGCAAGTTGTGGTTACGATTTCTCAATTTCGCTACCTCGGATGTTCTATGATTGAAACCGTAAGTAGCGCTTACGCCATTTCTTGTAAATTTAGAAGATTTTATGGTTGTTTGCTAGGCAATTTGTGATTGTTTCCTGTTTCTGTTCTTGAAGAATTAATTGAATAGATTCACTTTTAGAGCTTGTCTAGATAATTGCTAGGGATTTTTGAATATTGAAGAATTTTCTGTTAACGCTAAAGGAGAAAATTGTAATTATTTGCTATCTAAAAATAAGCAAACCCTAGTTCGAATTATCATTAGTCTAGTATAAATGGCACCCAAGGCCTAAAGTTTTGGTTCTGAAACCACTACCAGGTCTTTATCCCAAGATATTATTGATTTGTTACAACCCTCTACTAGCAAGAAGCAGGAGGGAAAGGTTTTGTTCTATGGGCCTCAAATCTTGGAAGGATTGACAGACAAGCAATGTGCAATTCAAGATGTCGAGTTACCATACATCGGGTGGCAGTTGTTCTCCAATTGGTTTGGGAACAGGAATTTTTCGGTTCCTTTGTGTAACCCTTGAAGGTTAGACCTAGGTAAATTGGTGGTTCCTAATGTTTATATGGATGTAGATCTTTTAAAGGACATTACTGCTAGATATGACCCTGTGGCTCGAATTGTCAGACCACATGCTGGTGTGCAGATGATTAAGATAACCAAAGAAGAAATTGCAGAGATTTTCAAATTGCACGAATGGAGTCAGGATATGGTTCCTCTCGACTTGGAGGTTTTCAGACAAGGATATAAAAATACTAGGGGTTTGTTCAGAACATCTTTGTTAATACCTCATTTGGCAGTCTTAGGAAGAGGAAAAAATTAGAAGAACGTAGTAGTTGGCAGGACTGAGTCTGAACTTTTTCCTGTGGACTATTTCTCCAGTTATTTCAAGAAGACTATTTGTGCTTTATGTCAAGTTCTGGGAGTCAGTTTAAAGAAAACCTTGCCTACCGATATTATGTATATGGTAGTAAATCTCCAACACCCAAGTTTTAATGTAATATATGATTTTGCCACTTATTTGGCAGAGAAGATGCACACGGGTCTGGTAGCCCTAAAGGAGGGAAAGATATGGGTTGGATTCAGATGGTATTCCTTGTTAATCCACATGTTTCTATATAGGGGTCAGGTTGTGTTCGAAAAAGATATGGAATTAAAGAAGAAGGAAGGAAACATTGAAATGCCTGTCTAATATTAGACTAGGATTCTTGACATGCATGATCATAAGTTTGATTATGCAACTTTCCATAATGTCTTTGGATCTAAATTAAGGGAGGCTCTAGTTCGTGACCCCCCAAGGATCCCAAAATAAATTCATGACTTCTTGAGGTTGATGGAGAGAAGGCCTGAATTGAACATAATGCACAATTGGGGAGACATTATCCCCTATCGTAATACCACAATTTTTAGGGTTTTTGGCACTAATGTCAATCCAAAGGTTTTGCCAAGGGAGGTGCCCCTTAGAATTGTATTTTTGGAAATCATGAGGTAGTTGGGGGGCGCTTAGGAACTACACTTGCCAGCTGAACAGAAGAAAGGTTATTTTTTCCCTAAATATACAACATTTTCCAATTTTGTTATGGTAAAGGGAGGATGGAAGGAGTTGCATTAATTACTTGGGCCTTATAGGCTAAGGACTGTGCGCCCCAGGAATCATGATGCTAAGGGTTTTATCTCTCAAATGAAGGCAAAACATCAGATCGAAGATTTTGTCCACAACTTCTACTTTCCTGAAGACATCATTAGGAATATTTTTGATTTGGAATTACAAGATGATAGAAAGGCACTATACATTGCCTACTCTAAAATGGTAAAAAGTAAGTAGGAGAAAATACCTGGTTTCAATCCCATACCTAATGCTAAAGATGAGTTTAGCAGAGCAATGTATGCTATTGATAATTTTGAGAGCTTGGTTGGGGTTTTGAAAGATGAAAGGGTTGTGGAAGAAAGGGGAAAATCACAAACCATCGAGTAGTACCCTGAGGTAAAGGAAGAGGAGAGGCCTACTTATCAGCCCCAAAAGAAGATAAGGGTTTTTTTTTGTTTTTTGGGAAGTAGGGCTGAAGATGTTGCTAAAAATATTGCACCATCTTCTTCAAGGCAGTCAGTACCAAATGTTGTTGATTTGGATTCTCCTCCAAGTTTTTCAGAACAGGCTTGCCCACCATCACCAAAGAGGCAGAGGGTTGAAAGATTAAAGATTGTTGATTGTGATGGTGACGAGGATGATGAAATTATTGTCACTTCGGATGAAATGCATCCTGAGATGCCATTGAACCCAATTGACATTGCAACAAGTTCAGGTACATTTTCTTTGAGGTTAGGAAAAGATGAAATCAAAGGAATAACAAGCAATGATGACTTGAGAATAGAAGCCTGCAGAGAGTTCATGATGGATGACTCTTTTATTCAAACCGATGCTTTTAAA
Source organism: Sequoiadendron giganteum (assembly GCA_007115665.2). NCBI lineage: Eukaryota > Viridiplantae > Streptophyta > Pinopsida > Cupressales > Cupressaceae > Sequoiadendron > Sequoiadendron giganteum. The sequence continues at coordinate 8,381 of VCHN02000885.1, forward strand.
GATTTTGTGTGGAGAGCACATTCTGCATTATATGCTGAGAAGGTGGCACATGAGAGAAGTCTGCATCCAGAGCTCCCAGAGAAGGTAATTCAAGCTAAGGTCAGGGAACAGATGAGAGATAAATTCAAAGCAATAACACCAGAGCAGGGCCAGAAATTGGTACAAAAAAGTGGAGTATTGCTACTCCCTGAATGGGATATCGTTGATGCTGTGGTGTTTGACACAATAAGAAGGGCTAATAAGCCACTTCTTGCTACTGAAAAGGAGGCTACATTGGCACTTAAGGGATCAACCTTTAGTGAGAAATGGGATGCATTGACAATCTGTATCCTATCCACTGGCTCTAAAAAGCCAATTGTTGTAGAACCTTCTGACTTCAATGGTCACTTGGTTGTGAGGAGAGTTGCTGACACCCCAGCATTGGAAGTTTTTGATATGGTTGTGAATGTTGCCAAATTCACCAGAGCAACTATTGAAGATTTGACCAAGGACTAGGATACTTTGAGAGGCCAATATGACATTATTATTGAATATAATAAGAGTCAAAAAAAGGTAACAGGGTTAGAAACTAAATTGGCTTTATTGAGGCAACAAATGGATACCATGAGATCTCAAAAGCAAGCCAGTTCTAGCCACACTGTTCCTGACCCACCAGTAGAGTAGTCTCAACCTCCTGCACAAGCACAGTATTTGGCTATTGTTCCATATAATATGGGACAAGTTCCTATCGCTATTGAGAGGGCTACTAGCCCTGGAGGGAGAATTTCTAGGGAGAAACTGATTCATCAGGTTGAAGAATATAAGGAGATGGTAAAGAAAATCCGGGATGCAGCAGGGAGAAGCAATGCAGTGATAGTGGACACTATTTTGAAAATTTTAAACAGAAGGGTCCAGAGTAAGCTAAACAGTGTTCATGCAAATTATGTCCTAATGTTGCAAGCACTAAAAATGTTTCCAAGGGATAAAGAATTGGCCATCCCATTGCTAAACAAATGGAGCCCTAGAATGGAGAAGTTGAAATTCATGGCAGTAGGGGCAAAACAACATGGTGATAAATATCCTACTGTTATTACAACATATCAATTGGTCAAGGGAATTGTTGAGCAGAAGTTTCAGGGATTTTCCACCCCAATGGAATCCAAGATTAAATTGTTGAAAGATGTGTATGATGGAAAGGATCTGTCCCCATTGCCTCATATTTTACATAGTTAGGATGAAGTCAAACCCCTATAGGTATGGAAGGAGAAAATGAACAATATAATGATGTCTCAAACACATGAGATATGCAAAAATCCTGACATTTGCATGCTAGAGAATACATTGGAAAAGTTGTCTTTTGTTATAAGTTTCTTAGATAACTTTGATAAAAAGGCCACATCGATAATGGTAAAGTATGCTCCCTATCGAAACAAGGTTGATCAGGTTGTGGCTTTCCAGTGGCCTTCCGAGGAGGAGTTTGAATTATGGAAAAAGGTGTTCACTGATGAACTAGAATTATGAGTGTTATAGTCGAGAATTACAACTTGGTCATGTATAATACAGATCTAGCCTTAGATATTATATTCTAAAATTGCATTCTCCTTTTGCCTCCAAGTATAGGGTGTTGAGGTGGAGTTAATATTATAACAGCTAAGTATGCCTTCAATGTATGGGGAGTGGCCTTTGGAGCGATGTTTTCTTTCCTCCTTATCAACTAATGATGATCTTTGTCTTATGCTCTCCACTCGCATAATAGAATTGTAACTAAATCAGGAGTTAGCGGTCCAATTACAAATGGACATGTGTACTCTCCGACCTGAAGCTTGTTGGCTCCCTTGTTTTATAAAAGGGAATTCTGGGCCGAGAGAGTGGTCGGTTGAAATATCCAAAATATGAGAAATAAGAGTCTAGTAATATAGAGAGTATGAATTGTAAGTCCAGGTTTTAAAAAGTTTTGAGTCAAATTGGATAACTTTGTTAATCATGGGGTTTTTGAGCATGTTTGTATCAAACTCGTGAATATTTGGAGTTTATTTTGTCTCCTATTGTGTTATGTTACATGGATTATTAATGAAATATCGATCAAAGATGATTTTCATTGATTTTCATTTGTTCTTTACTGTGAATTATGTTTAACTACAACTCTGGTTCAAAGGATCGGTTAAATGCTTCAGTTAAATAGTAAATTCATGTAATATAACAAATAGGATTCATAAAGGAGTAATAAACTCAGCTATGGATATATGGGTTGTAATGCAATTCATAATAGATCATAAGTGTTCAAAATGAAATTTACCCTGTAGTTCAGTTTTCTCTTTTGACTCCTTGCGTTGGGATATGGCACTGGAATTCTAATTACGTTTTATTCTCGTATGTTTTGTGTTATGGCATCAAGATATTTTACTCAAACATTTCCTATCAATTTACTTTATGTGAAGTTTGCGATTCTCTGTTAAATGGACATGAGTCTTTTTTAAGGAATAGCCAATTTCTTGAAGGATTTGATCCTTTAACATTAATTGGGGATCTATCTGTTGCTTACCTGTGTGTAAATTAAATGAATTGTTTAAATGTTGTATGTTAAGAGCACATGTTAGGGAATACCCTCCTGGATTTTATAGAGTCCGAAGTGTAGGAGAATTAGCCTTATTTCTATTCTTGTAAAGTTGGCCATACTATTCCTAGTCTTTTATTATTGAATGTGGGGAGTTCATAGGAGCTTCTAGGAAACACGTGTGGGTTGAAGTAAAAAAATGCCAACAGGCTCAATTGACAACATGATCTATTGAGTAATTACAAAGAATTCATAATTTGAAATTCTAGATTTTGACAACATGATCTATTGACAAGTAGGAAATATTTTTCACATTGTGTCAAATTTTGATATTGTTATCAGGATTCAATTATGTAGTTTTACAAGTCAAACTCATTGACCCATGTTTCATGAGTAGTGTTTCACAAGAACCCATCTCTCATGATAATGAATGGTCCACTTAGCACTCATTGCATCTAAATGATTCTCAAAGTGATGAAGCAATAGGCCTTCCTAGGAGGTCACCCATCCCAATATTACATGATCCATGATTTTATTAATAATTGATCATTTTGGATTTTGACAAACTTGACACACAAATGACAATTTGAAAATGAACTTAATGTATCACAATTAAGTTTCAAATTGAGTAACACAATAGAAACTAAAACAAATTGAGAGATTGTTATGAGGGTAGTGATGCAAATTTTCTAATTAGAGTGTATTCCATGAGATTACAATTCTTTGAGATATTTTGTCAAATAGTTCACAAGATTTGTCTATCCTCCCACATTTTACATAGATTTGAAAATGGAGTCTACAACCACAACATTTGAGAAAATTCATCTTCATATTATGCTTTGATGGATGTCCATACCTTGTTCCAAATCTCCCATATTAAGGAAATCAACAAGGATTTTGGTGAAGGTTGTGAAATTTGTCTATGCATCTACCGATTGCATTTGATTGAAAGTTTCTAAAACCTTTTAAAAAAATCCATTATGTATATTCTACAATCATTATAGTCCATAATTTCACATTTATTTGGTTTTGCATCTACCAATTGTATTTGCTTGAATTTTCCTACCGAATTTTCAATGTAGATCCATTTTGTGTATATCTTACAATCTGTTGGTGTTTTTTCCCACATAGGATTTGCAATTCTCTAAGAGGTAGCCAACCTTTGTTATAAATAACTACAAAGACTAGTGGCCAACTAACAAGAGTCAGTCAAAGACTGACATCTCCTACACTTTTGGCTCTGTGAAACCAAGGTGGGTAAACCCAAGTGTGTTCATAAGAATGTTTCATGATTGGTAAGAACACTTCTTACAGATGCAGTCCCCTCTAACACTAACAGATAGTCATTACCCTGGTTGTGGCAAAACCAAAGAATAATAACAGATATCCCAAAGCAAGGAGACTGAAAATTATCATAAGATCTATATCCCAAAAAGAGATAGCAGTTGATATTTGTTAAAATGTTCGGGTATTGAATCACTGTGCTTAGAGTCATAGTCCTATACCTAAAAGGAATTTACCAATACTATCCAGTGCCTCATCCATTGGGTGGAAGTCATATAAAATGTAATTCAGATGAAAATGAACTTATCATCATAGTGCTTTGCTACCATGAGATTTGTCAGTATATTAAAACAATACTCCTTAGTGAATCCTGAGCATATAACCATAAACATGCAATTTGTGTTCAAGCATTTGATTAACTCATTAAGTTAAAGCAAGAGAACAAATTACACTTTCAACTACACCATTGAAACTAAATAAACAAACCCTTGATAAATCCATTCATAATCCATGGCCCATACACAGGAGAGCAAAATGTCTTAATTTTTTTTAAATTTCTTTCGATATTAGTAATTACAAAAGCATAGTATACTTATTTCATACTATTCCCAACCCAACATGATTTCCTACATAATACCTTCAAAATCCTACATTACCACTAACTGTACCTATTCTAAGCCTTCGGACCCAAAAAAACAACAACCCTTAACAATGATAAAAATCTCCTTTATAGGATAGGAAAGCAACAAAGCAATAGGCTACATTGTTCATTCCAAAATTGAATTTCATTTAGAATGAAATTCAAATTCACATTCCTCATCATTAGAAAAAACCATAATCAGTTCGAGGAATCAAAATAGTTATACCATTGTAACCAACCAAAGCTAAAGACAAAAGAGCGTGGCAGTCACACGTACGTCCACATCATCACACCACCCAAAAGTAACACACCCAACAACTGCAACTACTTGCAAGACATAGGGTCTCGGTAGAGGAAACCGCTCTTGGTCCTCACTTCAGTAAGAAGTGATACCAGCTTCCTTTTATCTGCTTTAACACATGATCTGGTAGCATGGTACGACACTGTCACAGTTATTGGGGCAACTATGAGGGGCTCTTCATTGATCCCCAATAGCTCGGTCATGGATACCAAGTAATGTTGGTAGTTCGAGTTAGTTTCGGACCCATCACCAGCAGAACCAGAAGAAAACACCAGTGGGCACTTGGAGCTCCCCATCCCTTTATAAGCATCATGGACAACCTCAAGCTTGCTAAGGACAGGTTGTACCCCGTCAGGCTGCAAATTTCTCACCCTGAGTCTAGTACTTCTACGCATAGCTGAATGGTCCATTGCAAAGAATACCTCACAAAATACAAGAGAGACTCGACCACCTGCAAAAAAGACAACTCAAAATGCGATGATAATACCAAATAACACAATGAGCATTTATAGAGTTAATTGGTGCGAGAATATTAATTGCTCAAATGCAACATTAGCATTCGAGCATTTTAGTGGTTGATGTAGCCACCACAAATTATTCTTGGCTTGCGAAGGCATGGCGTACAACCCATCATTGAATTTATCAGGAGAACATTGTTCGCATGCAGGAAAATCAGGCGAGGATCCACTAAAAAAACCCATGACATTAATGAGAACAACTTGCAGAGAGAAAGAACTCCCAACGTAGATGAACAGGAACCCAAAAAAAATTGAACCATTAATGCGGATCGAACATGGCAAGTCAGATGACTCAGATTGAGTCAACAATTGTTTGAAAATCCACATCAATGCCCTAGGAGAACTATTCCCAATCACAACCCAAGAAAACAAGAGGTTGCAACTGGACAATGGGTCCCACCTAGCCCTATCGCTCCAAGAACCAGGCCACGTGTCACCTCTTCGTAGACCTCGCAGTACCCTCAGGGGCCTTTAATCTGATCATGTGAGATCCACAAGGAAGGATTATCATTGATCTCCCTCGTTAATACTCCACGGGTAGAAAACAACCACCTTAAACCCCAAAACCCTAGCCTCCATCCATGTAAATTTTAAGTCCCACCACAATCCTTGTACGGTCCACATGATTTTTTATCCTTTGTTGAAGAAACTATTACAATATATTTCTTATTTATGTACTTATTTTCCATACATGTTTATAAAAGTTTGAAATTATTAATAATATTAATTTTGGCAAGACATTAAAAGAGAGTTGATTGTAAAAAATATGCATCCTAATGTGAAAATGCAAACAATGGAAGCAATGACTATAACACATAAATTTTTATGTAGTATCCAATTCAAAGAATCATGTTACCCTCTACCTTGAATTTTTTAGCATAAAAAGCTAAGGAAATGCTATAAATAAGATAATAAGTTGACTATTAGCATATACCAATGTTTATAGAGATGTAGATTGTTGGATGTTGTGGTTGTGTTGCTCATGATATGTGGTTGTCATTGATGTCAACACTATTAGCATTAATGTCTTAAAGGTTGTATATGTCGAGGATATTGAGAAAATTAGAATAAATATGTTGCAGATAGTCTATGAAGTTGTGGAGATCAGAGTGGTGGGAATTTTTGTACGTTGGTATTCTGAAGTCGTGTATTAAAGGGTTTGTTGCTGAGCCTATCCAGTATATCCTCTGGAAGTTTTAGAGGTGTGCATCAAGATTGGAGTGAGTTATGAGTTTTTGTGTTCCTACAATTATTTTGTTGCTATAGTTGGTGTTTCTGAAAGAAGAGAATGTAATTCTGGTGAATTGAATTTTTGTGTATTCTCTTTAGATGTTCATTGATGTTTCTTGATCTCATACTCTATCATTGTGGTATGTCCACATTGATTAGTGTGCTCGTGATCAACGATTTTTCCTTTGCATGTTCGATTTTTCATGTTCTTGGTTGACATGATGGTGGTAGCATGTTGTAGATCCTTGTGGATTAATTTTTGAATGCTTTCCATGTTCGAGGATGTTTATTTAGATCTTCATTATGTTGTGACCGATTTAGGTTGGTGCACATTGAGATTTGTTCATGAATTGGGCTGACAGTTTGTATTCATCTATTATTTATTTTTGGCTGATAGAGTTGTTAATGTAAATTCATGAAGTGGATATATAAGAGTGATTGTTTTATTCATTTAGAGAGAATGTATGTGAAGTGTATGCAAGATATGTGTGAATAAATATTAGATCATTCGAATGCAGAGCAAAGTGTGAAGAAGTTTAAGCAAAGTATGAAGAAGTATTTATGTGCCTAACTAAAACTGTCATCAGGCTTTTGAAGAAGCTAATTTCTCAGTTCAACCTCATCAGATGGATTTAATTTGATTATCTTATGTAAGGCAGTGAGCCTTCCCTTTGAGCAGTGAGCTCTAGGCAGTGTTCCTGAATGCATGTGCATTCCTTATTCATTTCTTTTATACTTTTAACAAGGTATAAATTTTGAATTAACCTCCACCGTGGTTTCTCCCCTAATAGGGTTTGTACACAAAAATCTTTGTGTTATGTGTGTTTTTGATGTGTTGTTGATTCATGCTTTCACTATTAATTATCAGATATGAGATTAAAGGTTAATAAGGTTAAATAAGTTTCAATTTTGTAACAACTGATTCACCCCCCCTCTCAGTTGTCTATCCTTGTTTTCCAACATAGATATCTTCCATTTCAAAACACACAAAACAATATTCAGTAGATAATCAACCATCTTTCATTTGTATAGTGATTAATTTATCCCTATAGGAAACAAGTAGAGTATATAAAGAAAACTAACAAAGCCACAACTACCCCTATTTTGTAGTTTGGTGTGCATTCCTTCCTCTCCCTAATCTTCTCTGATTATTTTGAAGAGACCAAGTGTTGTAACTAAACTATGGTTCATTCTATGTGCATGCAATTTTGATCTTGATAGAGAAAATTAAAAAAATATTAATCTACTCTTGTCAAAACACAAACAACACTCAGATTTAGTATAAGAGTCAACCAATCATAAGGAAAACATAATATGAAGATGAATTTTCTCAAATCTTGTGGTTGTAGATGCCCTTTTGAAATCTATGAAAAATGTGGGAGGATAGACAAAGCTCATGAACTATTTGACACAATGCCTCGAATAATTGTAATCTCATGGAATACACTCTAATTAGAAAAGTCTCATCACTACCCTCATAACAATCTATCAATTTGTTTTAGTGTCTATTGTGTTATACCCAATTTGGGACATGGGGTATAACAAAATAGACACTAAAATAAATTGAGAGTTTTGGTTATGGTTGGGATTAGATATGAAATTAGGGTTAGGGTTTAGGATTACAATTAGGGATTATAGTATTAGGGTTATATTTAGAATTAAGTTTTAGGGTTATTGTTATGATTAAGGGTTTTTTTTATATTTGGCTTAGAGTTGGGGTTAGGATTAGGGCCAGGGATGGGGCTAGGGTTAGGTTTAGGGATAGGTTTAGGGTTATTAGAGTGAATGCAACTAATTAATAAAAGAAAAAATATTTAGGGTTAGGGTTGGGGTTAGAGTTTTGGTTGTGGTTAGGGTTATAAAGATAGGATAAAGGTGAGGGTTAGGGTCAAGGTTAAGGTTTCGATAAAAAGGGTTAGGTTATGATTAGGGTTAGGGCTAGGTTTAAGATTTGGATTATAGTTTAGGGTGTAGCATTTGTCTTTAGTTTAGGGTTACAATTAGGGTTAAGGTTAGGGTGTAAGTTAAGGTTAGTTTTAGGGTTAGATTAGAATTAGGATCATGGTTTAGGATTTAGGGTTAGGGTTGTGTTTATGTTTAGGGTTACAATTAAGATCATGGTTTAGGGTTTAGGGTTAGAGTTATGTTTATGTTTAGGGTTGTGATAAAAAGGATTTGGGTTATGGTTAAGATTATGGTTTTGAGAAATAGTGTTAGGGTTAAAGTTATGGCTAGGGTTACATTAATGAGAAAATGATGGTTTACTTTCCAAGTAAGGGTTAGGATTAGGTTTATTGTTAGGGCTAGGGTTAAGGACAGGGTATGATTCAATCTTATGATTAGGGTTAGGGTTATGGTTAGATTAGGGATATGATGTTAGGTTTCAAGAAAAGGTCTAAATTTAAGATTAAGCCATAGTTGGCTATAATGAACATGAGAAAAAATAGATCTAATTTCCTTTTGTGGGAAAATAATCAACTACGACTTAAACTTAAATTTAGAGATTACCCTAAACTCTAACCATAACCATAAACCTAATCCCAAACCTAACCCTAAAGAAAACACATAACCTAACCCTAATTGTAGTGTTTGAGGCTAGGCTCAAACACTATATAACCTAACCCTATATAACCTAACACATAACCTAGCACTAGAAAAAAATTCTTCTCCCAAACAATCTCCTCTACTTCTATTCATGCCTACTAGAGTTGCAACATTCAACATTGGTGCTTCAACCATTCATTCAAAGCTAAGAATTCCAATAAGAGATTTCAATGAACTAGAAGGGACAAGACTTACAACTTTCCAAGAAGAAATATCACATGTTAGATACATATTGATAGATGAAATGAGTTTCTTTGGGGAGAGGTTGCTTGAAAACATAGATATCACTACTTCTTACTAAATTTGTAAATGGTAGTTTACTTCTACTAAAAACTTGTAGTAATTTCATTAATCTCTTGCTACCTCTGGTGTTGAATTGGACTAGTTATGTCATCTAGGATTTGTTCCTCAATTTTTTTTACTTTTTTCAAAAAAAAAAGTTATGATGGTTATACTTGTATTACCATGAATGGACATAAATTTGAGGATTTTGGGTGTTTTCATTCAATTTTTCATGTTTTCCTCTTAGCTCCTACTTTATGTGTGTTTTTTATGGAAGCCTTTGGATATCTTTTGGCTAATAGTATTTCATGGAACCTTATTAAAGGTGCTACTTTTTGTAACTCTATAGCCCAACTATTCAATGGTCATTTTTCTAATGACTCCTTTCTCACTCTCTTGGAGGACAAACGTGACATTATTTAGGATATTTAATGCCTAGATGTTTTTTGGAAAGCTATAAGGTCAAATATATAGTGATATAAAACTCAATGTTATGGGAAATCATTCTTAGCCAAGCCCAATTGGTTCAATTCCTATGGATAGAAGGGGGTTGATCATAAGGAAGTGTTGAGATTCCTAAGCATCTCTTTTACCTTTTAGGTTTCTCCTTCCTCTTTAAGGAAATATATCATTTGTAGAGCTGAGAAAAATTATCATATTAAATTATGAAGCCCCTTTCTTTGGAAAGGAGATTCCATGTGTGTTCAAAAATTCTTGTTGCACACATTTCCATTATTCATGTTGCTAAGAACCTTGCAAATCCTCATATTTGAAGATTGAAAAAATCCAAAGGTATATTTTATGGCCTCCCTTTAACCAAGGAAAATGGTTTCACAAAGTATCCTAGGAGTTTTATTATTTCCCTCATGACTATAATAGGTTTGGCTTACTTTATATTCACTACTCTAAATGGCGCCATAATAGGCTTTGCTTGCTTTATATTCACTACTCTAAATGGTGCCATAATTTTTTTAAATTTAATTAACATACTCTAAAACCTAACTAAAGCAGGTTGTAGCTCGTCAAATTGGACAAGTGAAAGGTCAATACCAGCGTTGAGGAAGACTTTGGAGGAGTGAAAACAAGGTCAATACCAGCACCGACGAAGAGTTTGGAGCTAAAACAAGGTCAATACCAACGCCAAGGACCAGGTTGAGGGCACTCAGGGAAAATCGATGACCAAGGGACAATGAGTACTGTAAGTTTGGCACCCCCATTCTCTTTAACCTACAATTTTCATGCCTATTTTCCAAAGATCTTCTCGTACATTGGCCCCCCCATTCTCGTAAAATGGTATAAGATAAGACAGAAAAAATAAAATAGCTTAGTCTTTCACATTTTTATAGTGATTACTAGAGGCACATAGACCAATTCTTCATAATAGATGAATTTGATCATACTTTTCCAATGATGGCATTATGAGAAAACCTTAGGTTAAATGAATAATTCCTAGCTAAGTTCTTGAAATCATGTCCAACCATATAAGAGAAGACCATTGCTATGTGTACTTGGATAACATGGAGAAAGGCTCTTTGGGCTCTTTCATCAATCTACGTATTGTTAAATTTTAACACCTAAAAGTGAGAATGAAGAATCTTTCCTAGCATGGTGGCCAATTATGCTTCTCAACACCTAGATTACAAAATCCTTGTCAATATCATTGCCATCATAATTAAACCTATTGCTTGAGATATAGTCATAGAGGTAAACAAATTGGCTTTCTTGATAGTAGATACATTCTAGACAATTCAATCCTTGCATCGAAGATTGTTGAATGGGCCCAAAAAACTACTCATGATGCCCTTACTATTAAGTTAAAAGTTTGACAAGGCATATGATTGCATCAAATATCCTTTCATTTATAAAAGGCTCAAATGGATTTATTTTCAACCCTAAATTATTATCACACATTCAAAATTACAAAATACTAGTTAATGAAGAACCTTCATTTGAAGGTGATGTCGTCATGACCTTTGAACGAAGAACCTTCATTCAAAAATGATGCCATGTCAAGACTTTCAAATGAAGGTATTTTTTATTTTAAATATTTCATGTCCAAAATGTTTTATAAAAGGAACCTTGGCATGAAGGTTCCTTTAATGCCATCCCATTATAGCTCTTAGAGTTGTTAGAGATATTTTTGTTTCGAAGTAGAGATTGGACCATCAAACAATGTCACCATGACTCTAGCAAGATATCCATCAAATTGATAAACCCTGACTTAACAACCACAAATTCACAAGAAAAATGCCCCTCTCAACCCTAGGGCATCAATTCAATGCCAAGTTTCTTGCTTTAAAAGACCCCTAAATGCAATGAACCTCTATCATACCATGATGCACACCAATCCACCAAGTTACAGTTCCAAGACAATGGGTGGATTGGTGGATTTCATTTCTATTTAGCCCTCAAACCCTTACATAGGCAAAACAGGGCAGTCCCTATAAATCTGGTAAATACGTGCCACTCCAGTCATCAAAATTCTTTACCAGTTCCTTAATATTCCTACTCAAATCATCAGGTAAGGCTTGAAAACCTTGTAGTGATTTTACAAAAACTTGAGTAGGCCTTAATGATTGGGGCCTATTGTCTGCATCAAATCTAGAGGCCTTATACATAACATCTAGGTCATTGGCCCTAGGGATCCACTTCTCAACTAAAGGAAAAACTAATTCCTGATCCCTAGTAATGTTTCTTATTGAATCTAAGAATAAAGAATATAAAGAATAAACTGATGGTAATCTACCATCAACTCCCCAATTCAAATGCCTAAAAACTGTGTCTACAACTTCATTTTGCTTGGCAACTGCTTCCTTCTCACTTGATTTCAGAGCTTCCTGTAGCTCTCTAATCTTATTAAGCATCTCATTTTTGGTGGGATCTACAGAGTACTCAACCTCCTCTTCAACTGGCTCTAATGAAGGACTAGGAGCAGGAGTCTGGATGGGGGACCCAGGGGTAGAAACAATTGGAGAAGTTGGAGGTACTGATCTTGATGTAGAAGGTATGGCTAGGGTATCAGGAGCACTAGAAGACTTCCCCACATGTCTGTACTTCAACCTTTCTACCTCAATTTGCAGCTCAACATTCTTTTGCTGCATTCTACTATACTCTCCAATAATGGTGTTATACTTCTCCATCAAACTTTTCTTCTTAGCTTCTTCTCTTTTAGTTGTCTTTTGGGCCAATTTGGCCACATTTACAATCAAGTTTGTAGCTTCTTTATTTGAAGTTTCAGAAGCTCTTTTGTTTATTAACCCTCCCCTTAGGTTTGGGCTAATTTTAGTAACATAGGCCACGGGCCAACCTAAACTTAGGAAAAATATTTAACTCAATTTATAAAAAGGGGCCTGGCCTAGATGAAACAATGAGACATAAGTCATTTTAATACCCACTCCAAAAAGGTAAGGACCAAATATATCTCACCCAAGGTTTTACATGGAACATTAGGATTTTTATGAAAGCCAAGGTAAAACACAACCTTAGGTTCCTCCCAAAAAATGTAACAAGCCAAGACAAGGGAAAAAAATAAATGGAATTCAAAGAACAAGATTTGAAACTCAATCAAATCCACCATGATGCACACCAATCCACCGAGTTACAGTTCCAAGACAGTGGGTGGATTGGTGGATGTCATTTCTATTTGTATTTGATTGTTTAATCCCACAAAATAGTGATTGAGAACTTCAAAACAAATGCAAATGAAAGGGAACACATATATTTATCTACACCAATGATCTCAGAGCATTTCAAGCTTGTATGGATCCATACAACACAAAAGAACTTCAGAAAAATTGTAAAAACACAGAAAATTGCTTCAAGAACGTGGTATCTGATATGAAATTTTGGTATCAAATCCTCCAGCAATTGCAATGGGATGGGAATACAATATGATAGAAGTGGGATAAAAAATGCATCATTTGAAGCATCAAACCAATATGCAAAGATGAAAGAAAGTGCTAACCCCTTAAACTGAAAAAGTTTCTTTTAACTTTAAGTTTTTTGGGTAGCCAATTCTTTTAAGTTATCAAATCCTACCATCATACATAATCAAAATGTTGTTGTTTCAAATGACCATGAGCACTAACTTTCACTATTTGAAGATGTTGAAACCTTGTCATAGAGAATTAGAACATTGATGCGACCACTCATCCTACCTTAAAACATACCAAAAGTCTCCTAGCAATTAGACATAGGAAGATTTAAGATGACTTAAACAATTTTTATTGCCAAAGCATAAACTTATGATGACTTTACCAGGCCTAGTACACACTCCCTCCCCATTAACCACTTAGACATATGGAAATTAAATGTAAATTTGCTGCTATTTTTAGTCATGTAGGTGTCCAATAAACCACTTGGTGGTGTTTCCCTTCAAGTTTATTTAGTTGAATGAAGAGAAAAGTCCTTTGATTACAATTAGAGAATACATTTGAGGCCTTGGTTGTGTAATTGGTGGACAATAGTCACATTTAACACTTGTTACAAAGTTTGGGAGTTAAAACATTAAGTAGATTTGATTTGTGATGGACACATTTGGACGGTAGTAACAATAACTTGCAATCTATCAAGACTTGATTACCTTATAACCTGTCAATTTCTAGCGATGAAATGATAAATTAATCATAATGTCACCTTCGGATCACATCACCATGAAAGAACTTCATCCAACATCCTTATGAGTGCAGGCACCACAAAATAGGTATTTGTCATATTTGTCTTCCTCAAGCGAGGGAAATTCAGGAAGAGAAGAGGAAAGTGAGACATGTAGTAGGTCTAAAAGAGGGAGATCAACTAGAGGTCAAAAGATTAGAAGAAAATTATGTAAACACATGGAATTTTTTCTTGCTAAAGGGGGGGTCATGTTCTTATGATGATGAGAGCATAGGCGACATCGAGGTGCCCTTGAGGTACAAATATCTATGGAAACAATGGGTACCCAAGGAACTTCCTCCAATAAACACTGATCTTTGTGTCAACAAGAGGATATATCACATAACACCATCGTCATTACATGGTTTGGGCCTATTTTGCATGGATGGCATAAATTCTATTATGACAAAGTTATTGAGTTGATGGAGTATGTTGGACTCTATTACAGTTACAAAGATTGGATGCAGCTAGTTCGATATACACGAAGTATGCGTAGGTATGCACTATCAACAAATTATATACAACTAAAAGATAAGGATCAAAATAAAGGAGTGGCTAGGTACATTGATAGGAGGCCAAAAGCATCAGGGAATATTGCAGGGTTTATAAATAGTACATGACCTGGGTCAACAAATAAGAAACCCAATTGTATATTCGAGGCACAAGAGGGAAACCGTGTATTCGTATGTGCGATAAAATCAATAACTGCAGGGGAAGAGTTGCTAATTGATTACAATTTGAATCGCTTAGATACAAACACAATTACTATGGGGGTGGTATGTACTATATATATACCATTTTACCCAACCTCCAATTAATGACTCCAATATACCATTTTATTATTATGTTTTTTTTCGTAAGTATATTGGTTTCATTTCGGTAATGTTTTTTATATTTAATTTTTGTCACAGTGGGATATTGATCATACAAGGAAGGCTCTGGCCTAGAGTGTAGATCATGATCCATCTTTGGGCACTTCTATCCAATAGGTTTACCTCATTGTAATTGTACAAATTAGATACGAGCAAAATGTTTTATTATTATGTTTTTTTCATTAGTTTATTGGGTTAATTTCGATAATGTTTTTAATATTCTTGTTGCACTTGGCTGATCGGGGAAAGGCACTAGTAGTATAGGAGAGCATCCATATGGAGGTGCATTCACTATTATGCGATGATGACATCGCATTTTCCACAAACCCTGTGGATATGATGAGGAAGGCCCAAAAAAAATGCAATGAAGAAATCCTTAAGTTGGTATTCATAGTGCCTCAAATAGATGAGATAAAAGAAAGGGTTAAAATATTGTCTGAGAGAGCATAGAACTTGCAAGTAAGCTATCATGAGATCTTTAATTATAACATAAGTTCATTCATGGTTTTATATTTTGTACTCTTTTATGTCATGAACTAAAATATGTGTTGTTTTTACAGGATTATTTGTGTCCTCATCATGTTGTTGGCCATGATCAAAGTACTGCAAGTGTTGCCCGGGAAGTAGGATTCAGTACAAGTGTCAATATTGATCTTCCTACACATACAACACATCATCCGACCCCATCATCCGTGCCTATATTGTCGACTGAAATGTCGGCAACACATACCATGTAGGCATTTGGTAGTGCACCGTCTGGAAGTGAACACATGCCACTACATATGTCAGTACCTGTGGATATAGAGGCCACTAGTACTGGTGATGTTTTAGCAGCATTTCCTAGATCTTCCCATATTACTAGTATGGGAACATTGCTGGTCACATTTGTGGTGACCAAGGATTTCCTTCCCATAAAGATAGAGAAGGTCCCAGGTACTTTAAAATGTTTTAATTATTATTATATATAATCCAATTGAAATTTACTTATTGATCACTCTTTATAGACTAATGATCCCATGATCATTTTGTAGGAAATGATGTTTTTTATAAACATATAAGTGATATTACATTGGAGCTCTTCGGGCCCACCATACGTACATGGTGGAATGCCCAAAATCAAGATTTAAAAGATGAGCTCATTAACCATTTAGTTGTGTTGTTCGGTGATAAAACATTCAACCGAACCAAGGTCCTTAAGAAAACAGGTACCTATTTAAAGTATGTGAGGGACCAATATAGGTCACATTTAGAGAAGAACAGAAAGTACGAGCGTCCCCCATGATTCTGGAAAGGGAGTGGAAGGACTTGATGTCGGATGGAAAGGAGAAGGCTGAAAAGAAGAAAGGAAAGATACCACCGGGCCAAGGAAGGTATGTGATACTATCAACAATTTAATTATATACTGATTAATCTTTCTTTTTACATAATCTAACGTATTTCAAATTTTTCATAGGTTGCCCGACACATCGAAGGAAACAAAGGCAAGACTAGAAAAACACAGGCAACACAAACTTGGCTCTGGTGGTTATATGAAAGTAGCCACATGATTTGTAAGTATCAATAAATGAAATATTGCATCCAAATAATAAATTGCAAACAATTTTGGTTTTATCACACCATAGAAGCAAAATTCATGATCGCATGCAAAAATGCAGGGCTGTGATTTCAACAAAGTGCCCACAGAAGAGGACCTGAAGATTTCCTTCCACCAAGGCTATGGAGCCCTGACTGAACACCTAAGAGTCTCGACTGGGCAAACACAATTTTCCACTACATCCAACACGCAGGTAAATAAACTCAATAAAATTTACTTCAAATTGAATACTTGTGCAATCTATTCAATATTAATTTCCACCATAATAATGTGCCTATTTGTTTTACACAGATAAGCAATGATAATACTGCACATGACATTGGAATGCAGCCTGGTGAGGGTGGAGCACAACCTGTAGATGAAGGCCATGGTGTGCATCCCAGTATTGGATGTATTCATGTGCTATACAAAACGCAGTATGGATTAATACAATTAAACATCTTTAATTGCATTTGGTGTATTAATCAATGTAACCTTTCGTGTTTCAACTTTAGAGCATGTAGAGCATGATCTACATGTTGAGCATGATCAGGCTAGACAAGATCAAGAACATGATGTGGCTCCATCAGGTAAAGAGGACCACTCTAATGTTCTTTTAAACATATTTAATTGCAATTGGTGTATTAATTAATGTAATCTTTCGTGTTTCAACTCCAGATCAAGATTTAGAGGGTGTTCAACATGTTGAGCATGAGGCTATAAGACAATATCAGGAACATGATGTGGCCCAATCAGGTAAAGAGCACCACTCTGATGTTCTTTTAATTAATGAAATATGTGTAACAATAATAATAAAACATATCAATTTAACATTTCTTTGCTATTGCAGCAGACCCCACCTTGCAACCGCATCCATGCGGTTGTGAGTACATGACTAGGCGTACATTAAGATCATGAGCAGAGCTCGAAACAACTCAAGGGGGGGCAAATGATTTTGAAAACGATACTCCACTTCAGCTTTTTTTAGCTGCAAAAAAGAAACAAAAAAAAAAGTGATTGTAATCATATTATGACAACCATATTTTTGATAATATGTAAAAACTGAAAAAATGAAATATGTTAATGAATGAATGTGAATATGTTAATGAATAAATGTTATATGTTAATGAATGAATGTTATATGTTATTAATGGATGAGTGAATGAATTTTATATGTTATTAATGGATGAATGAATGAATGTGAATATGTTAATGAATGAATGTTATATGTTATTAATGCAGGATGAATGAATGAATGTTATATGTTATTAATGGATGAATGAATGATTAATGTTATATGATCGGGTATGGGGAATTGAGAGTGATGTGAGGGGGGGAGGGAGGGGCCAAATGAGCTTCCACCTTCAAGTGGTTGGCCCTGTTAAGTAGAGAATATTAAACTATTCTCAAAACAAAGAGAAGCTCAATAAGGTAAGAAATGCACTTTTCAATATAAGAAATGCATCGTTTGAAGCATCAAATCAATATGCAAAGATGAAAGAAAGTGCTAACTTTTCACTATGAACATTTTGTTGTGTGTGGATTTGGATCATAATGTAATGTTTTTTATTTTTATTTTAGTGGTCTCTAAAATTTGACTTTTGTGCATAACAGGTTAGTGGAAAATTTGACAGCTCTGAAGGGTTTAGAGGCTCAATTGAGATAGATACATGGATATTTGGATCTTTTTGTTGATGGGAGGCTTCCACTTAACCATGAAATTTTGTACCATCTACAGGTATGCTAAAATATCTCTACTTACATTCATTCAACTTACTGTAATATAATATCTGACAAAAATCTCCTTTTCATTATACTTAGATGGATTTTCATGCCCTGTTCCAAAGCACATGTTTTAAAACAAGCAAGAAGGATGCTGGCAAGGGTTAAGGAATTTGGCTTTACACTTGCCAATTGCATAGTTTACTTCATTCATCCAACATATTGCCAATGCGTTTCACAATTGTTGGAATCATATCCTATAATTACAGAACTAGTAAAATTAAAATATGTAAGTTTCAAATATGGCATTACATATCTTTCTATGAATTTTTGAAAGAAAACATCAAAATGGAGAAGTATTAACAAAATAATCTGCATAATTTCTAAGAGATCAGGGAATTTTTTTGCAGAGTTATCTTGAATATATTTAAGACAAAAGTAACTTATAGAGATTGAAGCAGAATATCGGTAGTCTAAAATCACCAACCAACACATCTTAGTAGTATCTCAATTCAAGAGAACTAGGTCCACTATCCATTAGCCAGTAAAACAAATAAAATCAATTCATAAGATTATTCTATTCTAATAGGGTTGATTGGTTGCTTCTTTCTTTTTGATTGTCAGGAAGTCATCAATATACACTTGGTTTTCCTGCCTTCTCTTGCCTTGTGGCCAGAGAGTTTCTGCAGAAGGCATCAAAGTAACCTTCAAGATTGACAATGGCAATGAGTACAAGGTCAGTATAACTTAATGCTAATTGGGTATGATTTTATTTGTTCAAGACCAATTTAGATTCATTTTCTGCTCACACTAATTTTATTTACATTTATGTTTTGCTAATATCCATTTTCCTTTACATTCATATTCTTCTATACATATTGTGTTTACAATAATTTTTTCCTTAATTTAATCTAGGGGAGAGGACCCAGTACCTGAGCAACTTTCAATTTCATCTTAGGATTTACTGTGAAGTTAATCCAAAGTTTTTCATTGTTGCTCGAGGCCATATTGCAGTGCTTTCTCTAGGAAGCCCACATGATCCCCATCAAGTATCTTCTTTTTGTAGTCTCTAAATTTCTTAGAAGAAATCAACAACCAGTTTGTCTAAATGTGGCTCCTTGTTTACACATTAATATCTCTTTTGGCAGCAATGGATCAAAGTGGATTCATGGGGTCTTAAAGAGAAGGATCTCAAACATGGAGATCAAGAGTGGGACCAGGTAAAACCATTCATAATCATGCTCATATTGTTTTATTGACTGTCTAAGAGCTAAGTATCCAGGATAACATTCTATATTTTTCTATTGAATTTCTAGAGTGAGAATAATTTTGGGTTTGCAATCCTATTTTTTAGTACACTAGCTAAGTATCCAAGATGCACTGCAGGTACTTTTTCTCACCAAATTGCTCATTTTCCACAAATTTAGATTCTAGTGTGTAGTTTAATATTCACTAGTTTGATTTTTTCCTTTTTAGCAAAATTAGAATCTAGTTCATAGGTTGTGCTTGTTGTCCATGACAGTCCCCTTGATCTCATGACTCATCATAGGTTTTATATTTTGCTCCAATTGTTGATCAACATCAAATGTGGCCATCATAATATCATCCATAGCCTCCATATTCTAGAATTATTCATTGCTCATTTCTCATACATAGTAAC
>VCHN02003580.1:0-13842 GCA_007115665.2 Sequoiadendron giganteum
AAAATGGTCACGGTCGATCGAACCTGTTAATTAATTAAATATGAATTCTTTAATTAATATTTCTTAAGTCTTCTACATATAAATAAATTTAATTATTTATTTATATTGTTCATTTTTCTAATTCTTCTAGTTTAATTAAATAAATTCATTTATTTAATTAATACTACCTTCTTAATTAATTAAATAGATTTTATAATTTATTTACATTAATTATCAAAGTTTAAATTCTAAATTTAAATGATTTTCTTCCCTCCACATTTAATTAAATACTTTTGATATTTAATTCCCACTTCTCTCACAAAAATTAAATATTCTTAATATTTAATTAAAAGGCTTTTTCCTTTTCTCATAATTAAATATTTACAATATTTAATTAAAGCCTTGTCACATTTCTTTCACACATAATTAAATATTTATTTATTTAATTATGAGAGACACCTTTCAATTTGTCTCTTCATTTCCCGTCTCTCAAAATTCCATCTTTTCGAATTCTTGATCTCTCACCGTTCATTTCAACAGGTTTTAACTCGACCATCGATCTTGGCCAATTGAATTCCTACCTTCAAAAATCTATAAATACAGCTCTTTCATGAGCTAAAAAGGACCTCGAATTTCATACTTTCATGCGTAGTTATTATAGTCGCAATCTTAGCAATTCATAGCATTTTTAATTCAATAGTTCAATCTTGTAGATGCATATGCATTCATAATAATCTCATTCTCTCAAGTGCCATTCTATAAGTTGTGTTTGCACAACTGAGAGCAAACATATTCAAGCGAATCCTTGGAGATAGACAATAGAACGAATTTGAAGAAGCTGTTGTTTAGAGTTTGCATTTGCTCTATTTATTTAGTTTTCTTCAATCTAATATTTCATTGGTGTATTAGTTTAGATTTAATTTAATTTGACACATTCTAACGTACACATTTATGGTGCCCACCGTGGGGCCAAGCCCCGCATTTTACTTCTATTTTTGCAGAATTTTTCCGGCAGATGACAGACAAAAATCGCAGTTTAGCGCATACGACGATTGTTTCAGCGCATATGACGACTATTTCAGCGCATACGATGACTGTTCTAGCGCATACGTGACCTCTTTCAGCGCATAGACACCTTGTTCTGATGCATCCCTGTGGATCCTTTCGGCGCATTTATAACCTGTTTCGGTGCATCTGGTTACTGTTCTGGTGCATTTACCATATCCTTTAGCGCATACGTATCCTATTCCAGCGCATACGTAACCTATTTCAGTGCATACAGCTTCTGTTTCGGTGCATAAAGTTGTAAAAATTTAAATTCTGATTCCAACGCAATCCACGGACAGAATTTTTCTGATGCTTTTTTTAACAGAATAAACCAATCCTAGGGTAGACACTTAATTTGGAATTAACCAATCCTAGGATAGTCACCAAACGTATTTCTTTTTGGTTAAAATAAACCCCATGTTTTTAGTGAAGCAACATCTTCACTTAGAATAGAAAATTTTTCAATTTGGGATTTAAAATTGAACCATTAATTGTTTACTGTGATTGTGGGTAATAGGTTTATTCTCTCCCCTTAACTGGGTGATCAAAATACCAAACTTACCTTTTGTTTATGCAATTTAATGTTTTATTACATCCTTTACAAGGCCTGTTGTAGTGGGAAAAAGTACTCACCCTACGGGAACGACCTAAGTGGGAACACCTAAAGCCAAGGTTTCCAACCCACTATAATCAAAAGCAAGTTGTTGATGAAAATCCAACTTGACAGTAGTTGACAGGATAACCATCCCCAAGGCCTTTGTTCTAAAGGTTGGGAGGTCTCTTGAGGGAGTATATCCATTGTCACACTGAACGAAAAGACTTACTAAGAGCCTAGTGTAGTAGCCAGCCGTGTCAGTATCCAAACATCATTTTAATCATGGTGTAAGGGGAGGGAAGAATCTACCCCCAAGACACTCACCATAAAGTCGCCACAGATTGCTTGCTCAAGGGATTCGGTATCCACTTCCATCACTTTGAGTACGCACCTGGAAAAGAAAAAAACACAAGTGCCTTCTAGGGGGTGACAAGGTTGTGTGAGTCGACGCGATTTTAAGATGTGGGCTGTGATTACTTTGATGACCTATTTGACAATTAAGAGTGAGTCTGACTAAATTGCTTATTATTGTTCAAAAACCCATGGAAATCTCAAGAACATACACTCTTTGTTTAGATTTTAGGGATTAACAAAACAATTGTCTGCTTCTATGCTATGTTTGTTACATTTAAATCAGATTAAGATCATCCAAAACAACAAAATTTTGTCAAACTGTCAAAACATGTTAGTCTCAGAGCTTTTTTAGTGCATCTAGTCTCTGTCTTAGCGCATTGGGTCTCTGTTTTAGCACATCTAGTCTCTGTCTTAGCGCATTGGGTCTCTGTTTTAGCGCATTCAGTCTCTATTTGAGCACATATGTGCTTTATTTTAGCGCATTTGTGCTCTGTTTCAGCGCATCTGTGTTTTGTTTCAGCGCATCTGTGCTTTGTTTTAGTGCATCTGTGCACTGTTTCAGCACATCTGTGCTTTGTTTTAGCGCATTCAACTTCTGTTTTAGTGCATCTGTTTTTCCGAGCATAGGTGATTTTTTGGATTTTTAGAAATCAGAGCGTAGTCATCCTTCTTATTTTCACCAACTTGCAATCGCATATACTTCTCATCCAAATCAAATTCTACAATAGAGAACTCAATCACATTTAGGCATCCATTGAAATTCATCTTTCTACAAAGCTAAGATCAAACTTCACAAAGTGCAAAATCACCTTTATTTTTCAATCTTTCGTTTAAATCCCACAAATAGGATTTTCATCCTTTTACTTAGGGAATCACAAACTAAAGATTAAAAATCTTTTAAAGTCATAGAATCTTCATTCTATCTTGACTTTCATCACCATTGCACTATTTCATTCCTTTGATCAAAGTTAGTAGGATTTGAGTAAAGCTTATGCCTGTTACCACGAGATCTCAAAAGCACATAAAAAAAGAGGAAAGTATAGTAAGTAAAATGGGTGATCATAATGAGGGGGAGGAAAACCTCTTTAACATTCCAAATAGGGAAGAAATAACTGAAGAGAGACTTCAAGAAGCAGAACAAGATCCTCAATTCCATACTCTTATGGAAAAGATTTTGGAAAGAAACAAGGAAAGGTACTTCCTTTCTTTAGCTATTCAAGGAGCCAAATTACCTGCCGATTTTGACACAGAAGGAATTAAGGAAAATCCTGAAGCTCCTCTTAACGATTTTGATGCCCTTACTCAACAAATCAGAGAACTACAAGGGAAAATAAAAGAAATGCAAGGGGGAACACCAAAGAAGTATGTTTTGGAAGAAATATGTCCCTATCCATTCGATAGAAATCTTCGAATGATACCTTTTCCAAAACATTGTGAAATCCCTAAGTTTGATAGATATAATGGGAAAACTGACCCCATTGAACATGTAAGGGATTTCCGAAATATGAGTTTAGAATCCGCCCATGAAGACACCTACTTAATGCGGTTGTTTCCATGAAGTCTAGGTGGACAATCCATGGAGTGGCTTTCAAAGATCACTCCCCCCATTAGAACTTTTGAAGAGTTGATAAATAAATTCATATCGCAATACTCTTACAACATCCAACATCAGATAACCATGCTTGATCTTTGTAAGATAAAACAAAAAGTAGGGGAATCTTTCACTACATTTTTGCAAAGATGGAGAAGAACGTTTGCTAGATATTCTTGTCCTGTTCTTGAAAAGGAAAAGATGGAGATCTTCATCGATAGTCTTAATCAAGAAATGAGTTACAGACTAAACCTTCATTGTCCTCCATCATTTGAAAAATTGATTGAAAATGCAATCACTATTGAAGGAGCATTGATCAAACGTGGAGTTCTAAAAGTTGATAAAGAGGGTTCAAATTCGTACAACAACAACAACAACAACCATAGTAACAACAATGACAAGTCGTGATTTTGGACTTGAAATAAAAATGTTGGAAATGATGGGGTAGTAGGTGCTAACAACGTGAATTCAAAACCCGTCATTCTTAATGTGTCAGGTGCTCAACGTAACAATAATGATGGACATTCTAGCACCCAAGGCAATGTTTCTAATCAAGGAAGCACAACTAATACTCGTGGAAATAATTTTGGCAATAATCAAAATTCAAGTGCGCCCAAACCATCATACTTTTCAAGTCGACGGAGTTTCACTCCCTTGGGCCAATCTTTGGAATCTATTCTCAAAGAGTTATTGAATCAAAATGCTATTACATTGCCACCACAAAAAGACTATGAACCTCAAGTTAAACCACCATCATGGAATGACTCACACTTCTGTGATTATCATAGATGCAAAGGTCATAAGACAAACAGTTGCCAAGGGTTAAAGAATATCGTTCAGGATTTGATTGATAATCATACCATCATAGTTGAGGGACACAATGTCAATAATCATCATCAAGCATTCAAAAACCCGCTCCCTAATTATCACAAAGGGGAATCCTCAAAGGATAAGGGCAAGAATGTTAATAACATCCAAGACATTATTATCAATCATATCTATACTGATGACCCTCAAATCAATGCTATCCGAATCAAAGGTAAGCTAGAATATCGAGAGGTCAATGTTACTACAAGGGGACAAGCCAAGATCATTGTCAAAGGCGGCTCATCTAAAGCAACAATTCCCCCTCCAAGTCAATACGATTTGGTTGAACAATTACGAAAAACGTCAGCCCAAATCTCTATCTTGGAGCTTTTAAAGTTATCACCTACACATAAGGACATTCTAGAAAAGGCTCTTGTCGATACAACTGTATCTCCTAATCTAGATACCGATAAATTTCAAGCCATGGTGGGATACTTTTCCTCCAACACATGTTTATCTTTTTCTGAAAGAGATGATTCATCCATAACCCATCCGCATAATTCATCACTCTACTTAGAAGTCATGGTTCACAAAGCCCGCATTAGATGTGTCCTTATAGATGGGGGAGCTGGATTAAATATTTGTACTTTAAAATTGGTCCTAGCTTTGGGATATTCAGCAGACTCTATAGACCCACAGAGGAAAATTACAATCAAGGCCTATGATGATGAGGAAAGAACTTCAAAAGGTCTTATCATGTTACCAATCAGAGTGGGACCTGTTGTGAAGAATACCTTTTGTTAGGTTCTCGATCGGGATTTAACCTATAAAATACTATTGGGTCATCCACGGATCCATGATATGCAAGCCGTTCCATCTACTTATCACCAATGTTTGAAGTTTCCATATGATGGACAGGAAATAACCATACCCGCTAATCATAATAGCAGTCAAACTTGTTCTAACCTAAGAGTGACTCAGGACACATTTGTCCCACATAATAAAGAGGCTTTGGCCGTCTCTACCTCCAAAAACAAAGAACAAGTACAAGAAATGATAAACAATTTTGGCAGCAAGTTAAAATTGAAAGATAATGGGGTAGGAGAATATTCTTTATCTCTCTCTAATCTACCCTCATCACCAAGATCTCATGGTCAGCTGTCAACATCTACACTGCAAGCTGCAACAGTTTTAGCCTCAACTTCAACCCCCATCACCAAGTTTAATGGGATGTTTATCAAAGAAACTGAAGGGGAAGATAGAGCTATTCTTGATTGGCTCTATAAAGATGAAGAAGAATCCGTACAACATATCAAGATACCCACATAACAATATGGAAAGGGTTATGCTATCATGCAACAGATGGGTTATGAAGGAAATGGCCCTCTAGGTAAAAGAAAAGAAGGTATTATTGAACCTGTCCAACTAAAAACAATGCACCCAAAAGATAAGACTAGGTTAGGATACGGTGAGGATACTAAGGAAAAAGTAACATAGAGGCCATCTAACGAAGAAATAGCTGAATCAATTTTGAGAATCCAAGCGGATAATTCTGAAACAGACTCAAATGAATATGAATGGGATGACTTCTCAGATGATACTTTCATCTTAGAAAAGAGGGTGGATGTCATACACAAATTCTCACCTGCATTCTTACAAGGAGAAAGCTCAAGACCTCCATTTGAATACATCATACAAAGCGACCAGGACTTTAGTGAGACCAATTCGATTCAAAGCGAGATAGAGCATTTTGAGGAAGATACCATCTTAGACTTCTCCCATAATAACGTTGACAATAACATCATGACCCTAACGACCAATGGCTTTACTCATCCTAATGATCCATTACCTTTGGTTCATCCCGAACTCATTGATTGGGAACAAATTGCACCCATTGATGTTCCAACTTTTCCAAATGACGAAACCATAATAAACTTTCTTTGTTCATCCCATCCTGAAACAAGTTCCACCGGGGAATCACCAGATCAGAGTTTTCGACAGGAAAGTGCCAAGTTTCTCAGCTATGAAATAAATAACATAAAAGAAAGACCTAATGGTGAAAACCTAACAAAGGCAGTATTAGGTCAAGAAAAAAGAAAAATGAAAGAAAGATATAATGATGAAAACCTAACAAAGGTAGTATTAGATCAAGAAAAGAGAAAAAAAAATGTATCCGATGCTGAAAACCTTTCAAAGACACCAGAGGATGGGAAACTTGACCCTCTTCCGGAGTACTATCAGGAAAGATCTTCCATTTTGATTGAACTGACAGAGGCACTCAATATAGGTACCATAGAAAAGCCTAAAGTGTTGCAATTGGCTGCATCTCTTACAGATGAAGAAGTACCTAAATTCACAGAATTTCTCAAAGATAATCCAATCAGTTTTGCATGGTCCTATGCAGATATGCCTGGATTGGATCCGAATCTCATCATGCATCATCTATCTATTACACCGGGAGCAAGACCTGTAAAATAGAAACTTAGAAAAATGCATCCACACGTCACATTGTTGGTTAAAGAGGAAGTAAAGAAACTTCTAGACGTTGGGTTCATTCGATCCATAGATTATGCATAATGGATTTCCAATATTGTGCCTATTTCAAAGCTAGACGGAAGGATCATAATTTGCACGGATTTCAAGGATTTGAACAAAGCATGTCCTAAAGATGACTTTCCTTTACCAAACATTGATATGATTGTGGATTTAATTGCTGGACATGCAATGTACTCATTGATGGATGGATTCTTAGGATACAACCGAATAAAGATTGCACCAGAAGATCAGGATAAAATGACATTCACATGTCCTTAGGGTACATATTGTTGGAACGTAATGCCATTTGGATTGAAAAATGCGAGAGCTACCTACCAACGAGCAATGACAACAATTTTTCACGACATGATGCATACATTTATGGAGGATTATGTTTATGATCTTCTTGCCAAGTCTAACACTAGAAAAGGACACATCGATATCTTGTCTAAAATTTTCAAAAGAATGGAACAATTCAAAGTATAACTTAATCCTAAGAAATGCGTCTTTGGAGTAAAATCCAGAAAGTTATTAGGATACATTGTGTCAGAAAAGTGAATTGAAGTGGATCCAGCTAAAGTACAAGCAATCCTTGATATGCCACCACCAAGGAACATTAGTCAATTATGCTCTTTACAGGGACGATTACAATCCATTTGAAGATTCATTGCTCAACTGGTAGATAAGAGTTTACCATTTACACATCTCTTGCACAAGAATGTTCCATTCAAATGGGAGAACAAATGTGAAGCAGCCTTTAATCAAATAAAGCAATATCTCATGAATCCTCCAGTATTGACTCCACCAATACAAGGTGCGCCTCTCATATTATATATTGCTGCCACATAAGTATCTTTAGGAGCGTTATTGGCACAGGAAGATTACTCAGGAAAGGAACGAGCCATTTATTAGATCAGCAGAACTCTAACAAGTCATGAGCTAAATTACACCTTCATTCAAAAAGCTTGTTTAGTGGTGGTGTTCACTTCTCAAAAATTATGACACTACATGTTGACTCATATAGTAAAGCTTGTGGCTAAGATTGATCCACTCAAGTATCTTCTAAGCAAGGCGACCTTAACTGGCAGGTTGGCTAAATGGGTTATGATCTTAAGCGAGTTTGACATTTAGTATGTGGATCAAAAAGCTATAAAAGGACAAGTAATTGTAGATCAATTAGTAGAAGCACCAATGCCAGCAGAACATCCAATACATGTTGATTTTCCTGATGCCGATATTTTCATAGCAGAAATCCAACAATCATGGTCACTTTAATTTGATGGTTCTTACACTCAACATGGTTCAGGAGCAAGAATTATTTTCATTACACCTCAAGGACATACAATCCCAAAATCTTATCGGCTAATGTTTCCTTGCACAAACAACATAGCTGAATATGAGGCATTGATAATCGGCATGAAAATTGCAGTAAATTGGAAAATTATAGAACTTCAAATTTTCGGCAACTCGCAACTTGTCATAAATCAAATCAATGATGAATACCACACTAAAGATGAAAAATTGATACCTTACAAAAGAATGGTGGATGATCTCAAGAAATACTTTGTTAATATCAAGTTCGAACAGATTCCACGCATTGATAACAAAGTAGCAGACGCCATGGCTACAATTGCTTCTCTACTCCAATTATCAAAGAATCAAAAGTGGTACAATTTCTTGGTGGAACAATTGTTTTCTCCCACCCATGATGATCCTGAAACGTAAATCATTTTCCATCTAACAAGTTTTGAATCTTCCTTATATGGCCAAATCTACACTTACTTGAAAGATACTACTTTACCCTTAGGTTTTTCTAGAAATCAAAAATGAAATTTCATTCGACAATCATTCCGTTATACCTTAATTGCTGACGTCCTATATAGGTGTGGTCTAGATGGTACCCTCCTTAGGTGTCTTGAACACGATGAATCAGAAAAAGCCTTACAAGAGGTCCATGGTGGGATTTGTGGGACACATTCAAGTGGACTAACCTTAGCAAAGAAACTTGTAAGATTAGGATACTACTGGCCAACTATGGAGAAAGAATCTTTCGCCTTTGTGAAGAAATGTGCAAAATGTCAGATTCATGGGAATCTCATTCACGCTCCTGCTCAGGAATTACAACCTTTTACCACAACATGGCCTTTCGCTCAGTGGGGATTAGACTTGGTTGGTAAGATACATCCATCATCTTCAAATGGACACAAATTTATCATTATAGCCACTGAGTATTTCACTAAGTGGATTGAAGTTGTTCCTTTAACAACTGTTATGGGTAAACAAATCTCTTCATTCATCTTGAATTATATCATTTGCAGATATGGCATTCCTAACTCCATCATCACAGATAATGGTAGACCCTTTAAAAATCAAGATGTTGATGAACTGTGTGAAAAAATTCACATCCAACACAGATACTCGACACCTTATTATCCGTAGGGGAATGGTCAAGCTAAAGCTTCAAACAAAATAATTCTGAAAATTCTGAAGAAAACAATGAATGAAGCAGGTCGTGATTGGCATGTCCAATTAAATCCAGCATTATGGGCCTATTGAACAAGCATTTGCACACCAACAGGAGCTACTCCTTATGCTTTGGTCTATGGAGCAGAAGCTATTTTGCCATTTGAAGTTGAGATTCCTTCACTTCAAGTATCACTCAAAGGGCTAATCAATGATGAAGATTACAGAGTATTAAGATTGCAAGAGTTGGAACTACTTGATGAACGACGTCAAACTGTGTTTAATCACTTGAAGGGATATCAACAAATCATGTCCCATAGCTACAAGCATAGAGTCAAACCGCAAATTTTTCAAGTGGGTGATTTGGTCCTTAGAGAAAACCCTCGAAATCAACAAGATCGGGAAAAGAAAGGTAAATTTGAACCTAACTGGTTAGGCCCGTTCATTATCGTTGTAGCCTACGAATCAGGGGCATATCAGTTGTCAATAGCAAAAGGGGACGTGTTTGAAGACCCGATCAATAGCATTCATCTGAAAAGGTTCTACACCTAAAAAAAATCAAAAACAATATAAAAAGTCCTAAAAAAAAAAATCAAAACATTGCCTTGATGAAAACCTAGCAAACAGGCGTCTTGGTAATAACAAAAAAAAATCATAAAATCAGAAAAAAGTGCAATAAAAACAAACAATGAAAACCTAGAAAACAGGCATTGTTTGTGATTTCATTTAGCTCTCTCATCTATTAGGATTCATTCTGCATATGCATCCTCACATTAGTATCGCATTCACATCATTTTCCTTGGAACGACAAGGGTCTCATCATGGCTTGATGATTTGAGGTTTTTCCATCGCAACAGTTGTGTCTAGCAAGAGTCAGAGTACAAGGTCACTAGGGGGCAGTTCATTTTTCTAGGAGGTAGTCAGCAGCATGTGTCTAACATCAGAGTGTCTGAAACAACAGTTTTATGAGCTTACATGATTATCTTGACAGATGATTTAAAAATAAATTGGATGATCTTAATCTAAATAAAATGAATGAAAAAACTTAAAAGCAAAGGTTGCAAATTGTTGTTTTGATATTTGATGACATCATATTTTTGGAGTGGTTCAATGATGTATTGGACTAGAATCACAAGGAAGAAGTATGATTTTTTGATTGTTGTCTACAAGTTAATCATTAGTATGATGCAAATTGGTCATAGGACATGTTCTACAATGGATCATTGATGAAATTTCGGAATTTGCATAGGAAATTGATTAACTTTTGTCTGTTTATGCAAGCAATACTTAGGTCATCTTGGTTTAATTATACCATCGATGCTTGTATTAACTTGCTACATTAAACATTATGGAAGTAGTACTCAGGTCATCATTGGTGCTAACATACCCTTTTATGCTTGTACTAACTTTCAACATATCAAAAGGCTCAATGATGATAACTAAACACAGCAAGAAATGGAAATAAGGAGAATGATTCATTATTTCATTTAGGCTTGCATAATTCATTTGCATTTTGAGGTTCTTTTTAAAATAAAATAAAAAATTTTTTTTGAGGGTGGATCACATTTTTAAATATCTTTTTCAACAATGGTTGAGTAAGACTGGACATTTGTTGCATCTCATCATCATCATTTCATATCATTATCATATTCCTTATCATGTCATTTTCCATCATTACATCATAGGCACGGTTATCATTCATCATTCATTAACATATACATCTACATATTTCACACATTCATAAAATAAAAATTGCATTCATATTTTTCACATCATTATATCATAAGATCTTTACATGAGTGCATTTTCATTACATCATTACATCATCATCATCATCATAAATCATAATCCCATCATAATCATTTACATCTTGCATTTTGCATTCATTACATACATCATAAAAGAAAACAAAAATTTTAAAAATCATATCATATCATCATTTGCATCATCATACACGAAATGGCATATAATAAATCAAAACATCCATAACATGTGCATAAATCATCCATCACATGTGCATAATCAAATCGCCACTGCATATCATAGATATCATCAAAACAAATGTCTAGAAATATAAGGATATCAAATGTTTCAAAAAGATATATCATACAATGGCACCAATGTGTATAACACAATACTCATCACTGAGGGGCATCTAGCTATGGATCATGGCTATTGCTGCCATTGGAGGTAGCAGGTCTCGCTGGATCTCTACTCCCGAAGGCTCTGCTCTCTCATCTAGTTGGCTGGCCCACACTCTTGGTCGCACTCCTAGAGTGACTGTGTGAGTGAGTCTGAGTCCGAGTACTTGACTGAGTGAAGGCTATCCACCGCTCAGGTGGCACTGCCTCAAAGTAGCACATCCTGTAATACTCAACCTCTCGAGAAGTCTCTAATCCCTTTGCCACAACCTTTCCAATAGAGGTGCTCTCCATTGATCTCAGTAACCTCTCAGCTACCCCCTTGGCCTGTACACATCTCTCTCAGAAGCTGCCCCTCTTGGTCGTAAGTTGCGCTATCTGTGGGTCGAGAGGTGGTGGCTGCACTATCTGTCCCTGCAGCTAACTGATGGTCATCTGGGCCTATGCTAGATGACTCCTAAGAGTCTGAACCTCTATATGCAAGGCATCTAACTATCCCTGTGATGGAGCCCTAATGGTGATCCGCGACACTGAAGTGTTGGCCTGACCTACTGCTCTAGTTGTTCATGGCCTCGTCCTAAAGGGAATGTCAAAGAATAATCTCTACCTCCCACCACCCCGATCATCCCCATCATCAGAGCTATCTGACTCCTCATCTATTTACTCAACCTTGGAGCTCTCATCATCCACCTCCATGGCTACCCTACCAATATCTACCACCTGCTCTGCCTGTACCTGCCCATGATCCTATGACTGCCCTGCTACTGGATGTCCCTATGGCTGCTGTAACCTTGCCTAGATAACTGGACCTCCCATCAATGGGGCAGGCTCATCTGGACTAGTAAAATGAGGAAAGGGATGTGTGTAGAAATATGCAGCATAGTCATCCGCCATCCCTGCATCTGTGACCTCTGGTTGAATGGTCCAATCATCTGGTTGTAGCTCAAAGTACTCCTCTCTGGCAGCCTTAATGGTTAAAACTATTCCTACTCTGGTACATCTCCCCACCACCTGGCATAGTGTGTCATCCCTTGGGGCATCATCTGAACCCATCCATACTGCCTCAGAACCCTCCAACCCAGAAATCTCTCAATGATGAAGGGGGTGCGTCCAATCAAGTATCTGGGCCTCGTAACATATGACAACTCTATGTCGTCTTCCTACCATGGGTCGCAATCCACATACAGCCGCCAGATGACTGTGTCCAAATCATCAAGTACCCATCGCCAGTACTCCAATTTGCCTAGCCTCAGCTGGACAAGGGACCCTGTATACGCATAAGCATAAGGAAATCTGATGGGGCGATCTCTCCTAATGATAGGGCATGTAAGCGTGAAGTGCTCCCATGCGAATAACTGTAAAAGAGTCACCTCGCAGGAAAGACTCTTCCCATCTATATACACAACCTAATGAAGGTCATGGTACAGATGGGAAAGCATGCAGGATCCCCATACATATCTGGTACGATGGAGAAGCATGTCCTCTAGGATCCTCCCCCACCCAACTGATAGTCTATTTGACCTGCGATCAGGACAAAGGAAACCACCGATCATCCCTGCTAAAACTGAAGGCAGTGGGGCATATCTCTCCATCATCTCCTTCCAAGGAATCTCATATCTGTAGACATGAGGATCCTGGAAGACCCGTCTCAAAGCATCTGTACCCCTGATCTCCTTGTGATCATAAATCATAAGCTCTCCAACCATAGGAATACCCAAAATCCTGTATACATCATCTGGAGTCACTGTAATCTCTCCTGTCGATAAGTGGAAGGTGTTGTGCTCGCTATGCCACTCCTCTGCTAAGGCAGTCAATAGTGCCCTGTTGACCCGATACTGTGGGATACTCAACAGAGCTCTCAAGCCACACTGGTCTATCACTCCCAAATCAGCATGGGACAGTCAGGGAATCATCTCCCATGTCTGTGGAAATTTCTCTCTGATCTGAAAGAGGCCAAAATCCTCCTTTACAAAATTATCAAGCAAGCATGCAAAATAAATCAGCAAATGGATATCATCACTCAATCAGTACATCAAACAAGTTTAAATCACATCTAGTTTGTCTTTCATATCGCATGGAAACAAATTTAACAGTCATCGTGACTTAATCTATTTGACTTTCAATCAGGAAAGCAAATTATCATCTCTATTTTGTTTTTCATATCGCATGGAAGCAAAATTTATCGAATCTATTTGTTCTTCAAGCACGAAGGCAAATTTATCAAATCTATTCATCGATGATATTCAAATGCGTAAAATCTGTTGTCTAATCTAGCAACAATCATCAAGCATGCATCAATTTTTCTTCAAAAATTGAAATTCGGCAAAAAT
>VCHN02004590.1:0-11576 GCA_007115665.2 Sequoiadendron giganteum
TTGCTAAGATGTAAAGTATCAATGGTTTCCCCTCTGTAGGTGGCATTAGGATTGGTGGAGTAAGCAAATAGTCCTTGATTTGTTAGAAGGCCTCTTGACATTTAGGTGTCCACACAAATGGCAGTCCTTTTTTGAGTAAATGTTGAAATGGATGTATTTTATCCACCAATTGTACTATGAAATGCCTAATGGACTGTAATCTCCCTTGTAGTGTTCTGAGTTGACCAATGGTGGTTGGAGGAGGCATTTTTATGATTGCTCTTACCTTTTTCGGATCTACTTCAATGCCTCTGTGAGAGATGATATACCCTAACAGCTTCCCTGATTTCACTCCAAAGACACACTTCTTCAAATTGAGCCTGACATTGTAGTTTTCTAACCTCTGGAATATCTTGTCTAACACTTTCAAATGATCTTCCCTTGTTTTTGACTTGGCTATTATATCGTCGACATAATCTTCCATGAATGTATGTACAAAGTCATGAAAAATCATAGTCATTGCTCGTTGGTAAGTGGCTCTTGCATTCTTAAGGCCAAACGGGATAACATTCCAACAATATGTGCCCCATGGACACATGAAAGTTGTTGTATGTTGATCTTCAGGTGCTATCTTTATCTAGTTATATCCAGAGAAACCATCCATAAGGGATAGCATCTCATATCTTGCGGTAAGGTCTACTATCATGTCAATATTTGGCAATGGGAAGTCATCTTTAAGACATGCCTTGTTGATGTCTCTAAAGTCAGTGCAAATTCGAATGCCCCTAGTTGGCTTAGTCATTGGTACCAGATTTGATATCCAATCTGCATAGTCTATTTTCCTTATGAATCCCACGTCCAATAGTTTCGTAAGTTCTACCTTGACCAATAGAGCAATTTGCGGATGCATCTTCCTTAGTTTTTGTTTGACTAGTTTGATACCCGACTGGAGTGGTAAATGATGCAATATCAGGTCTGGATCCAGCCCAGGCATGTCAGCATACAACCAGGTGAAATTTAATTGTCTCTTTTTGAAGAAGTCTTTGAACTGATGTTGTTCTGTCTCTAATAAAGAAGCTGCAAAATATACTATCTGAGGATTCTCTTATGTTCCTATGTTGACTGCGACAGCCTCTTCTACTAACATGGGTGACTTTTCTTGTGCAATGGGGAGAATATTTAAACCTCTATCCTTGGGTGCCTCAGAGAGGTTTTCGACCTCAGATAAGTCCTTTATTTTGTCTTTTTCTTCGTCCAAAGGCGCCTTTTGGTTTTCACCTAGGGACTCATCATTTTTATTTTCATTTTCATTTTCATTTTTGCGACTAGAGGTGTAAATAGACTCCCCGAAATATGCTTTATCATCCAAGTCTATGGTAAAACCTACCTTATGATCTCCTATAGGTATACCTTCTCTAAGTCCCATGAACTCAGCAATTGCTTCGTCATTCTCGAATGTATCTATGATAGGTGTACCTTGTTGATCCTAGTCGATGAGTTTGGGATATACAAGGGGCATGTCATCATCGAAGTTTATAAGAGTAACTGCTGACAAGGTGAATATAGACTGGTTGACATGGTTGCAGAAGTTTTGGACTAACTCCTTGTTTTTCTTCCTAGGGATAGATATATTTTGTTGTGGGACAATGGCGAGGGCAGATTTGTCAGAAAATGGCTTGTCAGGTGCCCAAGATGCACGATCAAGGGTTTCCCAATAATAGTTCTTTTTCCATTCTTCTTTAGACAAGAGTTTCTTGGGACAAGGACTAGACTATTTTGATACAGGTTTCACATTGAGGTCCAATTCTCCAAATAATGCATCTATGTTCATGGTACTAGTAGATGAGAGAGACTCCCATTCACCATCACTTGAGTAAGGGGATTCATCATAGACTAGAGGTTTGTCATAAACTCGGGGTAGGTCACAAACTAGGGGAAGTGGTTCAAGAGATGTCTCGATGTCTGGGTAATCATTCACTTCCTCTTGAAACGTTGACGAAGTACCAGGAAACCCAATTCTAAGCAGTTCACACCCTAGCCCTAGATACTTTGGTCGTGGGTAAACAGTAATTGGTTACATCCTTCCATTTTGATATAGTCCTAACCCACTATGCCCATCATAACCTTCATTTTGCATTATCTTAAATCCTTTTCCATATTGGTCCTTGGCTATTTGAATAGACGGGGAGGGGTATTCATGTTCTTCTTGATACAACCAGGAATCACCTTGATCCATAATTTCTTCACTTAACTCTCCCCATTTTTTCAATGTCGTTGTAGGGGGAACATGAAATGTGACCATAGACTGTCTTCTATCTGCCATGGGTAGGCCATATGCCTTAGGTGGAATCAGTTCAGTAACATAGTAGGATGCCTTTATATTATATTCGCAGCAGCCCTTGTCTTGGATCTCGAGTTTTGGAGTGGATGATGGTGGTTTGAATGAAATGGACTTAGTCAGGTGTGATGGGTCAACGTATTGGGATAGAGTGGATGATGAAGCCTATTGATTAATAGGCACTTTTCATTGTGGAATATCCCTTAGGCTTGTACAATACTGGAAAGGATCTAGATCACCATCAATGGTGATCTTTGTGCCATTATAGGGGAACTTGAGACATTGGTGGTATGTTGAAGGTACAACTTTCATTGCGTGTATCCAAGGTCTACCTAACAACAAGTTGTATGGAAGGGTGAGATCCAAGACTCGGAAGCTGGTGTTCATGATTGTTGGGCCAATTCGGATAGGGAGTGTGACAACTCCTTTGGATGATCTTTCCTCATCACCATAAGCCTTGATGACTATACTTTTAGAGGTATCTACACAGTCTTCCGAGAATCCTAATGCCTTAACCAATTTAAGGGTACACATGTTCAAACCTACTCCTCCGTCTACCAAGACTCGTCAAAGTTTGTTTTGATGGACTAAGACTTCAAGATGTAAGGGGTCATTATGATCTGACTTTTCAGTTGAGTAAACTATTGGGAAAATGTGGCATCATGCGAGTTGGTCAAATATCCCACCATCTCTTCGAAATGATTGACATCTAAGTTTGTGGGAACAGTTGTGTTTTGTAGAGCTTTGTCAAGAATGGATCGATGTCGAGGTGATAAGGTCAACAATTCCAAGATAGATATTTGTGTTGGGGTTTTACTCAATTGATTGAGAAGGTTGTACTTGAACTTGGAATTTTGCATAGATGGCTCGGAAGAAGGACCAAGAATAGTAATCTTAGTTCTGCGTGTGTTTACATTACATTTTGGATGCTTCTTAATGGTGAAAGTATTGACATTCTCGTTTGCAGCTTGGATGTGGTTTATGACCGTTCCTTTACCATAGTCATACTCAGTATTGTTATAGTTGGCCGATGGATTATTATAGGGTCCCGAGTTGGAGGATTTTCCTTTTGTGTGGTCATGTAATGGGTCCGTGAAGATCTTATGATCACTGTTCTTAGTGTTTTTCTGCCCACCAACCTCTATGGTTCCATTTTCAACAAAGTCTTGTATGATGTTCTTTACTTGGTAACATTGTTCGAGGTTGTGCCCTTTCGTTCGATGATAGTCACAGAAAGCATTATCGACCCACCATGAAGGTTTGAACTATCTAGGATCATACTCTCTTGGTTCTAAAGGTTTGATAAGATTATGTTTGACCAATTCTTTGAAGACTACCTCGATTGGTTGCCCTAAAGGTGTAAATTATCGCGTTGGAAATCTCCTTTGTTGTGGTCTTTGCTATTGTGAATTCTAGACATAGTTAGCCATTTGATCAGAATTGTTCATCATGTATGCTTGTTGGTTGTATCCTCTAAGGGAGATAACCAGTCCAGTATGTATGTGCTTAGCATCAACTATGTCATCATTCGTGACATTCTTGTTCCTAGACCAGAACTTGTTTCTATCATTCGACACATTTTGATGTTGGAAAATCGAGCTCTTATCTGATACTCTGATTTCGCCTTTGTCAATAAGGCCCTTTTCAAGGATGATCCCCTTTTGTACCAAGTCAATGAATGAAGTGCAACAGTGTACCCATGAGTCACCTCTCAGTTTGGGGTTGATTTTTTCGAGGAAGATAGTGACCTTTTATTTTTTAGGTATTTCGATGGGACAACGGCTAGCTAGACTTCTCCATCTCTGGAAGAAAGTGATGAAGATCTCGTCATCTTCTTGTGTCATGCGGCACAAGGTTGCTATGGTTACTTTGTTGTCTATGTTAAAGGAAAAATGTTCGACAAATTTTTTAGCCAATTCCACACAGGATCGTATACCGTATGGCAATTTGGAAAACCATTCCAATGCTATCCCTATGAGGGTTTGTGGAAATAGGTGCATCAATTAAGTGGGGTCATATGATATGTCCATGCATGCTATTGAGAATTCTCTAATATGCTCTAAAGGATTCTTCCTCCCATTATACTTAGGAAAATTTGGTATAATGTATCCATGGGGGAAAGGTGTCATATAGAGTGCTTTGTCAAATCGACATGGACATAGGTCTTGTGCTGATATAGCTCATTTTCTTGACATAGACATGTCATTCATCTTTTGTTGTAGAGTCTGCATTTGGTTTTGAAGGATGTCAACTTGTGTCAAGGACATGGTGTTCATGTTATTTGGATCAATCTAGATGTTCTGATATGCCATGTTTTGTGATGGGTTATGATTGGGCGAGGGGATATATCCTGTCAAAATATTCTAATTTGGGATAGGGATATTCCCTGTCTGAATGGTTTGATTTGGTATAGGAATGCTTCCTGTCTGAATTGTCTGATTTGGAATAGGAATGCTTCCTGTCTGAATTGTTTGACTTGGTATAGGTATATTTCTGCCAACTTTGGTTCTCTTACCAGTCGTGTTGGTGCCAAAGGGGTAGGAGGAAGTTGCTCCCGCAGTGAATTGTAAACCTTGTGTTATGTTAAAAGGGGTTGTGTTTACAATAGACAATGTTTGTGTTGATAGACTTGTTGGTATCGCTGTGGTTATTTGGGGAATAGAGACAGTAGATGTTGCAGTTTGTGTTGGTTGAGTTAACTATGTTGCCAAAGAATGGACATCAAATCCTGGAGGTAGTGTGGCACCTTCTACTAGCAATTTTGCTAAGTAGCATTGTGGATCATTTAGAAAACACTCATCCATGAAGGATGCAGACTCAGGATCCTGAACTGCTACATCTATGTCTTCTATGTAAATTTGCCCATGTGTTTCTCTAGTGACATGTTTTTCAAGCAAAGGCTTGTGTGGACGTTTGCTTCCTGACGATTGGTTTCCGAATGGATTGATGAATTCATTGGGGTTTGTCATTGCTTTGTATTTCGTTTTGGACCTTGTTTCGACCATGAAAAAATTGCTCAAAATGGGTAATGCAGACTATGTCTAAAACTGATATGACCTATGTCTATGTTTTTGGATTTTTTTTTTTTTTACAATAAGGATGTTGCTAAAGATCTAAAATGACGTATGACTGGACGGACAATATGCAAAATTTTAAGTGGACTAATGACGACAAATGAGTCTAAGATGGGTATAACCTACCACCTATGGAATCAATGCATGCAAAAGTTTGTTTTTGATTAAGGAACCTAATCGTATGACAAGGACAGTATGACAATGTGAATTTTCCAAAGACAAGGAAAGTTATCTATTCTTTGATTTGCAATTTTCTAGGGAGTACCTATATGCATGTAAATTAGGATGATTATGACTAAGACGTTTACTATGAACAAGATGTATATGACACCTAATGACAGTAGCTAAGATGTATATGACACCTAATGATGGTAAACTAAGACGTATATGACACCTAATGATGCAAGGTCTTTGAGCAAAATTTAACAATTTCTAATCCAAGGTTGATCCTAAGAACCTAAAGCAAAAAACGTTTCGGACTTAGCTCACGATTTTTTGATATTTTTTGTTGACAGGAAAATGTGGTTCACCAAACAGTTGTGTTTTTTCCTCTGACAGATGCGGTTTCTATAATAGTTATGGTTTTTCTTTTGACAAATATGATTTTCCTACGACACATGCGGTTTCAAAACTGACAGATGCAGTTTACCAGAACACATGCGGTTTTTAAACTAACAGATGTGGTTTGCATGCACACATGGGACTCAGAATATGACAGTTGTGACTCATGATATGCAAACCGTGAAAAGTGAATTTTTGATAGACAGATGTGGTGTTTCCCCTAACATATGCGACTCTCTATGACACATGTGGTGTGTAAACTGACAATTGCGACTCTGTTTATATGCAAACTATGAAAAATGAATTTTTGATAGGCAGATGCGGTGTTTCCCCTAACAGATGTGACTCGCTATGACACATGTGATGATTTGACTGACAAATGCGACTCTGTTTTTGATAGTTGAATTTTTCCTGAAAATTGTTTGACTTACTTTGTTTGTTTGATCAAGATTTTGATGAATACAGCAAAGAGCAAAAACAACAATCAATGTATCTTCTATTTTTATGATGTAAGGACTGTTAAGACTCAAAAACATGTACAACCTAGGATTTTAGGACAGTATTTGCTGAATTCTTACTTGGATTTCTCCAGCTACGCACATTCAAGGCGGATGACTAGTAGCTTGACCCCACTAGCTCCCCTCCATGGCACTCACTTATACAGGGCAGCCAAGCTACTATACCCATGAAAATCCCATGGCATACATGTCACCTCAACACAAGAACCATAAATTTGTAAGACGGCTTCACAGGTTATACACCTGCTACGCCAGCAAATAGATAGGATTTTGGTAACTCTACAACAAGGTGTTTAATAAGGGCATTCCATTCATGGGACACTATCCAACATTGGTGAGAGTCCATTTCTATCCATCTCATCGGAATAGTGCGTGTGATTCTTGGGGTTTCCCAAAGAATCCACTTTTATATACTAGCTAGAAGTCGCTTGGCTTTAGTGTGCTACCAGTCTGAGTCGTCTTGGGGTGAATACTTTTTCCCACCAAGACAGGTCGAAGTTCTTGAGTCAGCAACCATTTCTCTTACACCCAGGATCACATGACTGCGCAAGGGGAGAGGATACTTCAGTGTACTGAATCGTAAGGGTTTACAAATATGTGCAAAGCACCAAACAAAGAAGACAGTGGTTCTTTTTATTCCAACTGACAATTTTCTATCTATCAAACATAAAATTCATTTTAATCCCACATGATGATTATCTATCTACCAAACAAAAGCTTATTTAAATAAATTAACACAAAGGCATTAGGTCCTGCATGCAATTTATCAGTAGTTCATGGTCTTCAACTTTCATCCTGCAGAAAAATTGTCTTGGGTTTGTAAATGTCTTCAAAGATTCGTCCTGCAAACACTATGTTATTCCCCCTTAACACAATTGAAATCAACCATTAGCGAAAATCATAAACAAATTCAAAGGCGGAAATGAAAATATGGATGCACGGAAATCAATGAAATAGATGAAAAAGTTTTACCAGTCAGATGTGGCTTTTTGAGCCATAGATGCGGTTCGACTGTTGACAGGCGAATGTGGCTCGCAAAATTATTGACAAGAGGATGCGGTTCGTGACTTCTCAGATGTGGTTCATGATGATGGATGCGTCGCTATTTTTTGATAGATGTTTCATTTCCCTTAACAAATGTGGTTCGCCGTACAGAAATCTTCAAAAAAAAAATAGAAAACGAAAAACCGGAAAAATGGAAAATGAAAAATAGATGCATGGATTTTGAAGGGTGTTTCACGTCAGGTTCACCAAATGTAACATTAGAATAAATCTGTGATAAGATCTGCAACTTAGAACGAACAATTGTTAATCCTAATCTAAAAATCTAACAATAAAGAATGAATATGAAAACATGATAAAAACTAAAACTGAATTGATCTCACTGAATATGCATTCATCCCTTCGAATTATCTCCATTTTTCCTTTTTAGTATTCTTGCCCTCAGATTTTTGTGTTTGAATGCAAGTATAGCTATGTTGAATGTCTAAGCAAAATATCAAAGAATGGTCTCTCTTCTCAAAAATGACTGATTTCGGGAGGAGGAATAATGATAATGACAGGCCATTTTATAGATTTTGTATTTTCGAACGATCGGCTTAGATTGAAAGAGAGATCAACGGATGAGATTGATGAATGCCATGTGATGTGAGTTCTGTCTCAAATAGAACGTGAGTTAGAACATGAGTCAAGAAAGACTAAAAATAGAACAAGATCTTAATCTTCAGTTAAGAATCTTCGAAAATAGAAGAAATAGACTTTGAATGTCAAAGACAAAGTCAGAACTCGAAGATGAGGAATTCGAATGCATAATTAAATAAAAGATATTTAATTAATAGATGCATACATGCATATGAGTTAGAATTAGTTAATCGACTAGTTGTGACAGAGAGTCCTCCTACAGAGATGATCAGCAGTTGAATTCAGAGATAACTCAAGAACTAAAAATAGATCTCAAGTTAGAAGGTGAGTGAATGACTTAGATAACTGAATGATAGAGGAATGTGACATAAATAATTAAATATTAATTTAATTCAATATTCGAAAGATGAAAGATTTAATTAAATAAATAAAGATAATTTATTTAATTTGACTTTTGAAAAGGGTGGAATTGAATTATTAAATAATAAAAAAACAAGGAATTAGACCAAAACCAAAAGTCAAAATAGCAGAGGCGGGGGTGGAAAAGATTATGATTTTGCAATTTTCGATAAAAAACAATTGAACACCCACAAGTGTTGGAAGCAAACGACTCCAAACTTTGTTTGAAAAACAACTAAGGATAAAGAACAACAAGGGGGGCCCATTTTGACCAAGACAAAATATGGGTGGTTATGCAAGGCATAATAGGAGGGGTAAATCATTATATCATTAAAATTTTACTTTGATCAATATATATATGAACATCAAAGAATCATTAATTAAATCAAAAGCAACAATGAAAGCAATCACACAAGATAACACCAAATTTGCATGGAAACACTAGAGGGTAAAACCATGGTGAGAAAATTTTCTTGGATCTACTACCCAAATCTATCCTCACAAAATAAATCAGATCTTACAATTACTTTTGTAGGCACCAATCTACTAGAGACACCAATCCCAAAAATAGTTTTAAGGAACCAACCTAAAAGAGACACCAATCCTCAAAATATTTGTACATGAACCAACTTAAAGGAGACACCAATCCCCCAAATTGAGCACCAATTCAAAGAACAAGAGGCACGAACCTCACATGAACCAAGAGGCACCAACCTCAAAGTGCACTAAAATAATTACAATAAATTTTATAGATAATTTTCTATCACAAATGCTCACGGAATGAATTTGCACATAGTTGCTTAATCAATTTGATTTTTTCACATCCATACTCTACTCTCCTTTAAAAAGATAAATTTTATCCAAAATATAAGACATGAAAATATCAGAAAGATCACACATCTATGTACAATCACAATTCTATATTGTTCATCACATAGTCAAAATTTTGAAACAATTCACTTAAATACCAATCTAGGTTGAATGATAATATTGCAATATCAGCCTAGACCAAAAAAATATCCATTAGTAAAGGAGAATTCAGCTTGTGATAATCTTCCTTTATCACTACCATGTTGGCTTGTGCAAATTCAAATTTCTAACCAACTAGTCCTTGAGAAAGTTTGAATGTGGAGCATTGATCTTCCTTTTGGTGAGCATGAATAGATGGTAGATATTTGGCAACCAAATTTAAAAATACATATACCCATAGAATATCCCAAACCAATAGAAGGAAACCATTGAAAAATCTTGGATGTGTGTTATGATATCACAACATCGCAATACCTTCTCTCTCCTTTCTACAATCATGCAATAGCCATTGGTGAAACGTCAAAAAATTATCAACCCTAGACATACATCAATAACCCGCAACATCACAAACTCAACAAGATCATGAAAGCATCAAAATGCATTTTTGTGATGATCGTCAATTTGATGCACTTTAGCATTATTCATTGATCAACTATACATGTGTCAACATAATGCGTCACCACAAATACAATATAGTCCTGAAGGCTTCAAAATGTGCTATAGTGGTAACACTACACTTGTCAACACACTACATCACCACAAAATTGATAAGGTTTGAGAAAACTCAAAATGCACTCATGCACTAATGTGATGTTTTTCCCTCCAATGTCATCCTAGACACGCATCAATACATCACCTCACTACAAACTCTATATGGCTCAAACAAGCTCAAAATATATGCTTGTGCAGCTTCAACACTTGTCATATTACCATGCCACTTTAATTTCAACATGATTAGGGTGGACTCAAAATGTGATCACATGTAATTGCAACACTTGTTCCATCGACGTCATCTTTTACTTCTCAAAATTATTAACTTTATACAAGTAGGGAAAAGTATTTGAACTAAATCAAACATGAGCAAGGTTGGTGAACAATGATGCAAAATTTCTTAAGTAATAACTTAAGAAGCCGAGAATAGTTGATAGCCAATCAATGATGAATTAGAACATAAATTACATAGCTGAGAAAATCACTTAAGGTTTAAATTAATTAGGGATAAAACTCTACCAAGAGCACAAACCCTAACTAGACATGTTCTTCAATCCAGTCTAGAGGAATCAGATGAAGACCAAAAAAATCATCATAGCATACTGATATGAATAAATCAGATCAAAGCAACAATCTTCATCTCATAACACCTGGTATCAATGGAAATAATTTGCAAAAATCTCCGTCTTTGTCATTGATGGAAAAAAATTGAATTCTCTCCCCATTTATTCAATTATCTAAGTTCTCTTGTAATTCTCTCCCTTTGAAATTAATGGCAAAGGAATATGAAAATAATAATTCCATAGTACTCCCCCTTTGATCCTCTCCTTTTTGATGTAGGAGCATCCATGATCAAGTGGTGATTTTTTTCAATTCAATTTTGTTTAATTTTTTAGTGGAAATTTTGCGGTGGTGGTAATTCATAGTTTTGGCATGTGAATTTCATTTCCTTGAGCATTTGAATGCATTTGGTGAGTTTGAATATGTATTTGGGTTCAAAATAAATGCACCCAGATAAGGTAAAATGGAGGAAAATGTGTTTTAAATGCTAATTCTTGAAAAAGTAGTGGGGAGGA
Organism: Sequoiadendron giganteum; assembly: GCA_007115665.2. NCBI lineage: Eukaryota > Viridiplantae > Streptophyta > Pinopsida > Cupressales > Cupressaceae > Sequoiadendron > Sequoiadendron giganteum. The sequence continues at coordinate 11,108 of VCHN02004590.1, forward strand.
TCCCTAAAAAATAGGGAAGTGGAGGTGGGTGCCCAAGACGATAAGGTTGAAGTTTTGTTTAGAACTGAAAGCAGGAAAACAAGAAAGAGTCCACTTTCATAGTGGGTCTTTCCTTAATGCCTTTTTGGCCTATTTTAGCATGATATTTATGATTTATTGTTGCATTTTTTAATTTCATGAGCTGGGTGTACCAAGGGTGAAATGAACATGAAATGCTAAGTTATGAGGGAAAATGAAATTTCATTTCATTTCATTGTTGAAGGCATACAAAAGGTAAAAAAAAATCATTATTGTTTAGTTTTTCCAAAGGATTTTGGAGGAGAAACTGAAAAAGGGTGTGGCTTTTCTCCAAGAACGGTTTAGGATTTTTTTTTTGCAAGTTGAAGGCATGAATGTGAAGCTACAATAGTGTCCTTTCATAGGGAGGTGTTGATTGTAGGTTTGCAAGGTATAGTTTCAAGTTTTGAGG
>VCHN02002944.1:0-15466 GCA_007115665.2 Sequoiadendron giganteum
TTTGCTCTTTCATATCATTAGCTATGCGGGTAATCTGGTATGCAGATACAGACTCTCCTAGCTTGGGAGAAATATATGAGACTTTTGATAGCATGCTTGACCAAATGAAGCAAGCTATTCGTCAAAAGGATCTTGAGTTGAGTTTTTATGAGGGCCATATTAGGCCTATTGTGAAAAAAAGGTGGAACACAATGAATACCTCTCTTCATATGCTTGCCTATGCTCTTAATCCGAAGTGGTATGTACCTAGAGCTGGCCAAATGATTCATTTTGAGGATGACGAGGTGATAGAGGGGCTTACAACAACCCTTCATAAAATGTATACCAACGAGCAGGAAACCATTCTTAAAGAGCAGTGGCTTATGTTTTCTGATCTTCAGGGTCCTACATTCAGAAAACCAAAGGCTAGGATGGATAGGGCCCCCATTGCACAGAACAACCCCATTGGATGGTGGAAATTTCATGGGAAGGACACACCGGATTTGAAACAACTTGACATTCGTTTGCTCTCACAAATTGCTAGTTCCTCTACTACAGAGAGGAATTGGTCCACCTATGGCTTCATCCACTCCATTAAGAGAAACATGCTTACTTCAAAACGAGCTGAGAAATTAGTTGCAGTTCATAGTGCCTTGAGACTTCAGGATTGACAGACTACTGAGTATCGGCAGACTCCTACAGGATGATGGGATGTTGATCCTGAGGATGTTAGGCAAATTGATGAGGAGGTGCAACAAGGATTGGTTGGGCTACCATTGGATGATCCACTCTTGCCAGAGGATGATAGTGACTCAAATAGTTCTGAGTCTTTGGATATTCATAGCCCGAATGAGGCTTAATTTCATAGACTGTTGTATTTAATATTTTGATTTTCATGTTTGAACTTTGAGACTTTTGGATACATGTTTGAGACATTTGGATATTGATAGACCATGGTTTTATTGATGTTTTGATACTGCTGTGATAAATTTTATAATGCTTTAATGACATTTCTTATGCTGTTATAGTACTACTCTCGCAATATTTTTACATATTGATATTGTTGTTATCAATTATTAATTTATTGACATATCTATCTCTTTTCCCTCTCTCTCTCTATAATATATTAATAAATTTGAAAAAATCATATATATATGTATTTTGTATGTCAGCCATCCCCTACCATCCCCAAAAATGGCCCCCAGGAAACGTCCAAAAAATCCCCCCGCCCCGTCCCCGAAACGCCGTGGAACATAGTTTAAATGTTATCCTTTCATTTTTTCTTAGAATTAAACCTACAAGCATATTTTGTATATTCTACCCTACCATTTTCCTTTCATCTCATGTAACATACACCCCTAATTTATTTATTTTTGGGAACCACTGCCTTTGCTTGTTTGCTGATATGTTTTGTGTATGTTTTCAAATACGTTTTCAAGATGTATAACAACATAGAGATATATTTGCAAAATTAAAAAGGAAACCAATAGATAACAAAGCTTTCAATAGAGATTGCAACATATATTAAGAGCATTTTTTTTCAAATTGAAATCAGTCAAGTACAATATTATATCAGACCAGAAATAAAAAGTTTTCAGACCTGGTAATTGACTTATAACAGCAGCAATACAACATATATCTTCTCCAAGGTCCTCAATGATAACGTGCCAAGACCCCTATGAGTTCCAACGCCTTCAAACAGCCACTCAGTCGCTGGAAATGAGCTGACAGTGAGGTTTATACATCAGCAAACCTCAGTCCAATAACACCTGGAAATGGTACATCCCCTAGAGAGGGCAACTTGCCTTGAAAAATCAGATCTTCACCAAACAATCCATGTGAATGCTTGAAATGGGGCGCCTTAAGCTGAAGAAACCGTTTAACAAATACCCAAAATGATATTTCGAATGTACTAGGAGCAATGAGCAATCTTCTCTTTCAGCCACTAGGTAAACTGAGTTTCCAAAACTTCTGATAATGCAAACAGACCTCAGAAAATGCACCAAAATGCCTAGAAAGCTCCACCAAAATGAACCAAACTCCAAAACACACTCACACCAACAAACCCAAATCAAAATACCATGAAAATCTTCATCTTTCACCTCTCAAAACCCTAAAAAATCAGAACTTCATTAAAGCACTGTGCGATCCTTGGATGGAACCACTTGAATCCGGATAGGGTGGATCTCTCACCACCGAAACCAACTTAATATGACGAGGGTTTTCATCCTCAACACGCAGCCCCAAGTACTCTGGAGTCACTCCAACAACATTCTGTTAAGTTGTCAAAAAGAAGATGAGCAAATGAGAACCAAAAAGCAATTTTATAGAAGGTCAGAGGGAAATTAGGGCAACTTTAGGTTTGAATCCTTTTCCCTCCAATTTCCAACGCCCCCTTATGTCCCTTTTTAATTTTTATTAATTTTTAACACCGTATACCTCCCTTGGGCATCCAACTACTCATAAGGAAACTATTTCGATTTTGTTGCCTCTTAAAACAACGTTAAGTTATAACATTAGGCTTCAAGGTGCTTTTTCGATGACCACCTACCCCTCGCTTAAGTTATAAAGTTATTTATAAAAACAACTTAAGTGACTAAAAAAGCAAATATTAAATAATCCAACCTTAGTCTTGCCAATGCCACCTTAGGAATAACACTATTGAAACAATATGGGCCTGAGACCAGTTTCCCAAAATAGACTTACTATAAATAGCAACTGCTAAAATAGTAAGTACTCACCAAACACCAACTGGTACACAACTGAAGATCCTGAGATGCCCTGTGGCTTACTATGAATAGTAAGCACTGTAAACTGGCCATTACTATAAATAGAAACTACTGTCGAAAACCAACACTGAGCCCAATGCTGGCCACTGAGTCCCCTAAACAACTCCAACTAGCCTACGGGAACTTTGGAAAAGGCTAATGGACAAACCCACTACTCAAGAGCGAGAAGGGGACATTACATCTCAATACGAGTTCTCAAATGAACTATTAAAACCAATGATGATTTTCAAATTTAAGTTGGATGGGACACAATAATGTCATGTGTGCAAGAAATAATGTCACGCATCTAGTTGTATGCATCTATGAAGAAATGTCACATGCAAATTCACACATCCATGAAATTTAACACAAAAAATAAAAATAAAAGAAGCAAAAAGAATGCTTGTGTGAAAGGACAATGTGCATAGGTGGCATCATAGCAAATGAAGGCATTCAATGTGTCGTTCAATCTTGTTGCTTTGACAAGAATGCAAGAGTTTCCAATGAATTTGTAGGTCGCTCATGTCTGCTTGCATCACCTTCACATGGCTAGGTACTTTAAACTATGCCCCCTACATCAACAATCATGTTCATTTCTACATAAAGCATGTCTTTGAATGGCCCACAAGTGTTGAGATGCATTAGGGAATCATCCCCTATTTTATTGCATCCATTTGACCGTTTATGACATCCTCGGTCATGCATGCAAGTAGGTTAGATTTTCTATTTGAGTGGCAAAAGTTGAGGCGAAAGTAGAGGTCAAGTTTGGACATATTTGCAAGAGGTTAAAAATTCTATGAGTAAATGCATGGCAATAAATGGAACCTATAAGAATGGAGGGAAGTTCCCAAAGGTGGGGAAAGTCCACAAGAGAAAAAGGGACAAAAGTCGAAAATCATAACTATGGGGAAGGGAGGCAAGGGCAGAGGTGTAAGTGAGGTCCACAAGTCCATAAAAAGGTGTTACGAAGTTTGAAAGTTTGTAGGAAAGCAAAAGGTGGGAGGAAGTTCATAAGGGAAAAAGAAGAAAAGAAGACTTTGTGGGAAGGCAGAGATGTAGAGAAAGGAAGCACAAGCAAAAGTGCAAGCAAGATCCACAAATCTGAGACATTAAAGAGGTTTGAAAGATTGTAAGAAAGTGGAAGGCAAGGGGAGGTAGAGAATTTGCAGGAAGTGTGAAGGTGCATGGAACTCCCGCAAACCTGCAAGGGAAAAGAAATGTGAAGGGAACTCAGAGAGATGTGAGAGATGTAAAGAATCTGAAAGGTACAAACTTCCACACAAGGTCCAAAACTCTACAAGCAAAGAAGGAAAGTGAGGAGGAGAGAAGTAGAAGGGAGGGAGGATTTTGCAAAAAGTGCAAACATCCATAAAAGTTTTGAAACTCACTAGGGCTTGAAATTTGACCCAAAAGCCCACCAACTTGGAATTTTGACATTTTAGCACATTAAAAATACTTGAAAGGGCCAAAAACGTACCATAAAGTACAAAATGACAAAGGGGGCCTATCGAAGGAATGCTTTAGTTGAATATCAATGATGGGCATAGTAGGACCAAGGTAACAAAGAGGACACAAGAGAAGAGAATTTTGCAATTTTAGGGCACATCCCAACACGATGCAAAGGGGCTACCTCAATTTCTTTAGGACAGTCAAGAGAGACTCTCTTTAGTGCAATCTACACAAGGGGGTCTGGCTAAAGACAACCTAAACCTAGTAGCCTACTCATTCAAACAATCACATAAGCCAAATGAAGCACAAAATTGTTGCTATTTGCATTAATTAGAAAAATATCTGCCATTTCAAAGACTTAAAAACATGTTGAAAGGAGAAACTAAATGGTTGCAAACTCATAAATAAGCCCTCATTACAATTCATGGCTTCAATGGATGAACTGCAGATCAAAAATGAACTCCCCTTTTTCTAGCCTTGTTTTCCTCCCATGTTCTATTTTCAATTTCATAATCATTACCTTGTTTTTTGCTCAAAATTCTCCTTGTATTTCTTGCTAGATGCTAAAAAAAGAAACTTAATCAATTGACATGCCCACAGCCGACTTCCAAATAATATCCAATCAATGCAATGTTAGCTTGGCCTCCAAACGCTACTATCCAATACTCATGGCCACTAGCAAACAATGAAACAAGAAAAATATCTACCCAAGGGAAAATGAAAAGTTGCCATCTCAAAGAAAAGTGTTAGACACAACAAAGAACAAATAAGCAATAGTAAAATCAAAATGATTTTCTGACCTAATGCCACCAATGACAAAATGACAAAGGCCATGCCCTATTTAAGAAGAAAACCAATTGCCAAATAGAACAAAACCCACCTATGTCACATGAGATCACTACAAATCCATCTGATATCAATTATATTGCTGAAAGCAATGATAATCACATGAACAATCTACCCAACTTATGACTTATCTCCAAAGTCCTATAGCACATGAACATATTGCTTGTAGCAATCCAAATAGCACCTTTAGTAGCTTCTATATACCCACAACAGTTTCCAATATGCAAGTAACACACTATCAAACACCTACAATAGTATAGATAATGACTATAGCAGCTAATAGATGGCCTGTAGAAACCCATGTCACACCTATAGAATCCTACTACATGCCTATAGCAACCTATCATATGCCACAAGCAACCTTCTGCATATATGTTTGATAGAGAAAACCTTTCAGATAAAACAACCAAAACTAAAGAAAGCTGAATATTTATTTAAATATATCCTATTATTGTTTGTGGTGATTGTAGGATTGCTTATGGACTCAATTGCTCCTGCATCATACATGCCAAGTCAATGAGATGTACCTATTTTGTGAAATTTGGACTAAGACTTCATGTTTATTTCTCATCCAAGTTGCTTCTTCAACTATTGCACTCATTCTTCCATTCGTAAACCTAAATCTCTATTCGCTTCTATGTTTGTTCAACCCTCATAATAAGGATACAAATATACAATATTGAAGACTAGCAAGATATCTACTCATTCTGGGAGCTCTCTCATAGATTTCCACTATAAACTTCCTTAAGACCCTACATGGTCTGATCATTTTCCATTTTAAGTATTCATGAGTTCCTTTTAGCAACCTCTCTTTCCTTAAATGAGGAAAGACCAATTTTCCAACTTCAAATTTCTGCTCTTCTCTTCAAATCAGCATATTGCTTGTGGCTTATGGTACTCCTCTTCAAATTCTCTTTCACTTCTATATGCAATTCATGTATATACCTAGCACTTCATTCCAAGCTAGTTGTGATTCTCAACTCACCCACTCATTTAGTGTTAAACACATGCGAACACTCCTTGGAAGGAATTTTAACATGTTCCTCCATCAAACTCTTCACATTTTTGTGGAATTTCATACATTCTATCCTCTATCCCATCTTCATGAGTTTGCGAATGAAGGAAAAACAAGATTTCTCCTCCTTCACTACTCTTTAAACTTGTTTTCTTGTGTTCAAACAAACTGTAGGGCTACTTTCCACTTCTCCTTTTTCTTCCAATGGACTCAATATAAACTTCCTTCCATCCTTCACACTAGTGTAAGTATTCATCCTACCATCATATATAACATCCCTATCAAATTTCCAAAGCCTTCCTAACAAGACATGGCAAGCCTTCATGGGCATAACATTACATAAAATATCATCCTTTTAAGAACCAATCTGAAAATTCCCTAGACATTGCCCACTTAATACAATTTGATATCCTTTTTGCCACCATGAGACCTTGTTTAGGTTTGGAAGCACACTCTTCTTTAAACCAAGCTTCTCTACCATTTCATTAGATACCAAATTACTTGTACTACCACTATCAACAATAAGCTTGCAACACTTTCCTCCAAATTTGTGTATGACTCTAAAGACTCTTCCTTTGCATTGGCTCATTATACTCCTTGGCTAGTTTTAATAGCACTTTTTTCAGCATGAGAGCTTCTCCATTTGTTTGAGCAATATAACTTCTGGTCTTATTTCTTCTACCACTATCCTATTGTGCTTGTGGAAAATCAAACACCCTATGACTAGGATCTGCAAACTTATAACAAGTTCCAATGAATCCTCTACCTCTTTCCTCAATCGTAATAGCCATTTCCTCTTGAAAAATCTCTCTTCCTCATGTGTCTTAACTAGAATTTCCATTTTGAGTAATACCTACTCCATAAGTATGCTGCCCTCTTCTACTGTCAACTTGTTCTCTTCCCCTAGGGAGCCTTCCTCTTCCTCTTCCTCTTGAATTATTCTATAATCTACTGCTTTGAAGACAGCTTTTCATCGACCTTCAAAGCACATTGATAGGCTTCTTCCACCAACCGTAAATCTTATCATACTAAACTCATCTTTAGAAATACAAAATCAATTAACATACCTTGAAATCTCATCTCCATCATCCCCCCATGACCAGCCCAAATGGTGAGCTTGTAGAACTCCTCTATATAGTCTTTCACACTCATCTCCTTTTGCTTAAGATTCTACAAATTCTTGAATAAGCTCATCTCATAATTTGATTAAAAAAACTCGGTCTTCAACTTTGCAACAATTTTATTCCGATATTTGATTTTCTCCTTACCTCTCCTTTTTCTCTCTATTTTTATATGAGCTCACCATAAGGATGGATGACCTTTCAACCTAATGCAAGCAAACTTCACCTTCTTAGGATCCTCGATCAAATCATAGTCAAAATATTTCTTCATATCCGTAATCTAGTCTATAAGCTCCTCGACATTTAGACTCCCACTCAAATAAGGGTCATCCAACTTTGGTTTACTACCCATCTTCAAAATTGCCTTTAAAACTCTGTTGTCAGGTTCAGCCATCAAGTCTTTTACTTCAAGCTCTTGACTTGCTACTTCATCATCACTTACATCCTCAACATGTACTCTTCTTTGGGTTGCCTCCGTTGCATCCAATCTAGTTGTAATACCTTTCAACATCTCTACTATATCTACAATCCTAGGTGCCCTCAATCTTTTTCAATATGCCACATCTTCTCCTCACTGCTCTTTGCAATTACAGGACTCCAACACCTACAACAAATCTTCTAGAGCTTTTCAAGACAACCTAGCAAGAAACCTTGCTTTGATACCAATTCAAGTAAGGAGTTATTTAGCGGGTTCTACCTAAAGACTACCTATGCCTAGCAATCTACTCAAATAATCACATAAGTCAATTGAAATACAAAGTCATTACTATTTGCATTAATTAGAAAAATATCCGCCCTTTCAAAAGACTTACAGACATGTTGAGAGAAGAAAATAAATGATTATACTTAGAAATAAGACCTAATTTCAATTCATGTCTTTAGATTGAAAATTAACTCCCCTTCTCTCCATTCTGCTTTATTTTTGTCTTCTACCTTCTTCTGGTCGGCCTTCTTTCTCATCCCATGTTCTATCTTCAGTTTCACAACCATTACCTTATTTTCTTGATCCTTGTATTCCTTGTTGGACAATGACAAAGGAAGCTTAATCAATTGCTATGCCCATAGTCAGCTTCCAAATAATGTCAAACTGATCCAAGGTGTCAAATTCGACTCCACAGTTCACCATCCAACTCTCATGGATGCCAACAAACAATGAAACAAGAAAAAAGTCCACCCAAAAGAACATGAACAATAGCCACCTCAAAGAAAAATGTTAGACGTGACAGTGAACAAGTAGCAGTAAAATCATAACAATTTACTGACCTCGCACTACCAATGACAGAAAAACAAAGGCACGACCCCTTTTAAGAAGAAAATCAATCACCAAGTGGAACAACAGCCACCTATCTGTCATATGAAATTGCTACAAATCCATTTGATATTGATTATTGTAATACCCCCTTTTGGAAATAGGATTTAATAATAAATAATCATAAAAATAAAATATATATAATAAATATAATTAAAATTTAATTAAGTTTAACGAAGGGTTATAAGGCATGAAATGAAGAGTTGTGACTCCCTTAAACATGAGATATTAAAGGGAGAAGAGTTCATTTGAAAAAGGGATCCAAAACATCTTTCAATACTTCAATTGAGAATAGAACCTATGTGACTTTGCAAGTAAATTAGATTATGTTCTCAAGAGCAATGATGATGTGGGAAAGGATGTGACTCCTAATGTGAAAGGTTGTAACTCTTTCAAATGTGAAAGGTTGTGACTCTTGCAAAGGGCAGATATGATGAAGAGGTGTGACTTCTCCCTTACATTGGAAGATATAAAGGGGAGAAGGTTTCATTTGAGGAAGCAGGGCAAGAGAGATCAATTTGGGAAAACAATTTATTATTCTCCAAAGGAGCAGCAATGAAGGGTGGTGACTCAATTCTTATGAAATATGACGACTCATTTGTTGTGGAGGGTGGTGACTCCTTCAAGAAATGGATATAAAAGGCAAATCAATTCATTGACATTCAAGAATGAATCATCACTCATCTATCCATCAAGAAAGCCATGAATCATCACTCATCTATCCCTCAATAAATCAGCAATCATCACTCATCTATCCATCGAGAAATCAAGCCATCAAAATATGAAAAGATCAATCCAGCAGACAGCAATAAGTTTATCAATGCATTCAATCATCAAATCAGTTAAGAATCCTGTAGGCTTGTAGCAATTTACAATATGCATGTCGAACACTATCAAACACTATAGTAATATAAATAATGCCTATAGCAGCTTGGAGATGGCCTGTAGCAACCCATGTCACACCTTTGGAAGCCTAATACATTCTTGTAGAAAATAATAGTCCAAACAAAACAACTGAAACTAAAGAAAGCTGACTATTTATCGAAACATATCCTACTATTGTTTTTTGTGACATAGGGGTATTCATGAGATGCTCCTGCATCACTCCCCCAAGCCCCTAGAAGAAGGTTTGATTCTCAAAAGCTTGGCCTAAGGTCAAAGTCCCCCTTTGGCAAGATGTTTATAGCAAAAGATCTTGACTTGAGATCAATTAACCAACAGGGGTTTTGTAGGTCTAAGAAGAAAATCACTTGTTACTTCATTGCCACTTTTCCAAAGAGTTTTTGGGGGAGATTTTTCTCAACTTTCAACTCTCCTTGGTGAACTGTTTGATAAAATGCTTTGGTAGACATGTATGAAAAATGTGGTAGCATAGAAAAGAAAGTGAACTATTTGAAAAAATGCATCAAAGAAATGTGGTCTCATGGTGATGGAATACCATGACGAATGCCATGACAAGCAAATTGCTATGGATTGTCATGGCATTCCATCACCATGAGACCACATTTCTTTGAGGCATTTTTCCTAACAGTTCACTGCCTTGTCTATGCTATTGCTTACTATTATGCTTTGATAGATTTTTTCAAACATCCATAGCTTGTTCGAAAGCACCTGTTTTAGGCTTTTAGCCATAGCAGCAAGTTATTGAACTGTTTGATTAAATGCTTTGGTAGACATGTATGAAAAATGTGGTAGCATAGACAAGGCAGTCAACTGTTTGAAAAAATGCCTCAAAGAAATGTGAGTCTCATGGTGATGGAGTGCCATGACAATCCACCATTCCATCACCATGAGACCACATTGCTTTGAGGCATTTTTAAACAGTTCACTGTCTTGGATTGTCATGGCATTCCATCACCATGAGACCACATTTCTTTGAGGCATTTTTTCAAACAATCCACTACCTTGTCTATGCTAATGTTTACTATTATGCTTTGATAGATTTTTTCCAAGCATCCATAGCTTGTTCAAAAGCACCTGTTTTACGCTTTTAGCCATAGCAGAAGGCAATGAACTGTTTGATAAATTTATGCAGTACCCTCCAAAGATGTAAGGCCACGCTTTCCTATGCATCAGCTCAGGTTTTTGATATTCTTTCTGCTTTTTAGAGTTGTTATCTTTTCAGTGGTGCCTTGTTCTTCTCTTCCTTAAATACAGCCCTGCACAGCCTTCTTTATATTCAAGCTCTCAATTGTGGTCTACATCACTCTCTTCTGGCTCCAAGGTAATCTTCATGGATGTTAAGTTTAATCTGTCTGATATAGGCTAGTTTTCAGATTTATGCCTTGCATCTTGTAACCCGGGCTTTCTAACATAAATAAAATATTTAATTGTACCAAAAAATGATAATAAATCAATTTAATAAATAAATATATTAACTATTTATAAAATTATATATAATCAATTAATTTATTGTGTATTTTATATTATATAGATAATATTTAAATATGTTTATTTATTAATTTAATTATTTAATATATTTATAAATTTATAATATTATTGTTTATTTATTATTAATTTATTTTTATATTTATATATTAAATAATTGTTAATAATATATTTAGATTTATTTATTTATTTAGAATATATTGTTATTGTTATTATGGTTATTTTTATATATGTAATACCATATATATTATGGCCAAACCCATCTGTACTAAACCTGGGGGGGAAACTGCAATCCACCATAACTAAACCAGCAACATTAGATATATAAGTTGAAAAGGAAAAGAAGCACAGAAGCTCATAATTCTCTAATTGATCAAAACACAAATTGCATCACCCATGATATCAAGTGATCCCACAACCTCAAGGACCTTAGGGGAAAAGAGTTCACTTTATCTAGTCAACCAATATAAATTTAATTTTACTCATCTTGCAACAAATCAAGCTATTGACTACACTTGAGAGCAACTATTGCCAACTTTTTTCCATTAGTTTCACAATCATATCAGCTCTAAGCTCATGAAATATATAAAAACATACGAATTAGTGTACCTGAGGGAAACAGTCTTGTCTTCATGAACTTGATGAGTTGTTATATCTTCATTAGATGACTCTTCCGCTGGTCTTGAATTCGTAACCTTGGCCTCTAAGGTTTGAGTAGGGTGAGAAATATGAGAAAAACTGTTCCAAACACTCTCCTGCTTTGTTACATATTTCAAGACATCCTCTTTCAATACCCTGCCATCTTTACCGGTACCAGGAATATCCTCTAAATTGATGCCATATTCCATTGCCATATGACGAACTGCAGGAGTAGACAATACCTTTTCCCTATTTTCTATGCTATTCGGAGACTCTCTAGATTGCAAACCAGATTCCTGGGACTCTGTGGAGGTTCCCTGTACTTGTCCCCAACTTACTAAAGTCTCATGCTTTTCATCTACAATCAAATCCACCAAATTTTCTCCAACCTGATAAATAAAGTATGCATATTATAAAAAAGTTCCATATGGAACAATCCATTCTGAATTTTACAAGGTCCATAAAATAAAAAGGAACGAGCAAATAATAAAAGCTGTAATTAACAAAGTCACACATTACAGAAGTGAACTTTGTAAGAACAAAATATACCTCCATCTCATTAAAACACTTAAGATTCTTGCATTGACAAGAAAATTTGTCAATTTTGCAAGTGTTGCTTATGCAAAAGCACCCATAAATTAAAAAAACCATTACAAAAGTGAACTACACATGGTCTATGGTACAATTACAATGCTAAAGTACATTTTAGAGAACTAGTTGACTTGAATATCTTCATAGAATATACACTATGGTCAGTTCATTAAGTAATTTTCATTTTTATTTTTTTTAATAAAAGCCACCAGTTTCGAACAGTCAAAGCAGATTATGCACTGTATTGACATCAAAAGAATATTGCACTTAAATTTACATAAGAAAGCATGCTTTCTTCTTTGACATTATTTCACAACTTCAAAAAATCATCAACTGGATCAAAATAGAATTATTTATACGGAAAAAGAGGAAATAGGATCAGTTTTAATCACAGGCACATTTTTGTTGCACAGAGAGTTCTAGGATCATGTTTAAGGTGTGCCGTCAACATGTAGGTTGAGATCAGAAACTAAGTTTGGGTTGATAAAAAATTTGGCATGCCTTGTCATGTTCATGTTATTTGGATACAAGAATTACTTTATGTACATGTTATTAAAAAATCTTCCCCGGCAAACCAAAAAATGACAGTTGCACCTTTGATGTTTGAATTCTTGATAGCATAGTAAAAGGGATTAAAATTTACCATTTGAACTTTTAAGTATACTATAGGAAATGGAGAAACACAAACAATATAAATTGTATAACAGGATTGTTCCTCAAAACTGGCAATGAATTTAAGATAAAACTGAAAATTGATTTAGAGATCACCAAAACTCAATAATATGAAAGACAAGGCTTTCACAAATATGTCAGGAATATAAAAGATGCATGTTTTTGGTCCTAACATCTTATACTTCCAGAATGAAATGTTAGTATAAATACAGCTTCTGTATTAATTTTACTTTGGTAGGATTTCTAAGTTAGGTTTAGTATTTAGAACATGTGCACATAGAATAAACATGTGCATATATCAGTTACAAAGTTAGTCAACATCTTAAACTAATTGGTAGGTGCCTACCTACTTTGGCATCTCCACAATTACCTGCATTTGATACAGCTCACATCTTCAAGTTCTTTATAAACAAGACAGTGGTAGCTGTTTGTTGAGAGAGCAAGAGAAGGTGGCAAAGATGTAGTCTTACAAGGAATCTCGTTCTTCTCATACTGTATCTCTACTTCTATTTTGTTTATAAAATACTTTCTTTTATAAATGCATGTTTGAAGTGTTTTTGTTTGAGCTAATTCTCAAAGTTGTTAGGCCTTGTATCTGTAAAAACTAAAGAGCATTCTGAGCTCTAATATGGTGCCAAAGCATTAACAAGCTACCTCTGCGGTGTTCTACAACATTTTCTTGTTGTTATGGAGATGACATCTTGAATCTACAGTCATACAAGCTTCATGGATCAAATTCAAGTCCATCATTATGTCCAGACGGGTCCAAAACCTCAGAAGTATGCACCATTTCACTCAAAAAGGAGGTACAGTGACTCAAAGGAGGTACGGTGACTCAAAGGAGGCACTTTGAAGGTTAATTCTGGATCTTAAGGGCTTCTTTTTTTCTAGTATTTTTAAATTATTATTCTTTAGAGAATATTGGGAATGAAAGTTGGAATATTTCAGAATTGGGGGAAACGTTTTAGATTTTTTTTTGGCAGGGGGTGGTCGAGGTGGCTACTTTTTTTTTAAGGAAATATTAATTTCAAAAAAATGGGGAAGCAAGGGTACTTCTTTGATATATTTAGGGCTTAAATTTTGGGAGGGCTGGTGTCTATATTTATTAATTTTATGCAAAATAAATACTGAAAATTGAGTGGCCAAACACAAGCAATAGATTGGCCTCCCATGCCTACTCAGCTTATCTACCATTTATGCTGCACTACTTTCTTGCTGATATAACAGCCTCTAGTGCCTCATTTCCCATTTTCTTCATATTTGCACAAATACCAAGAGTAGATCTGCCCTCTTGGGCTCATTGTAATAAACTCCTCTGCTCCTTAACTGATAGATCATTTGCATGATTGGCATCTTGCCCTTTATGTTTTGAATTTTTAGCACAACAATGACATTAACTAGTAGTTCCAAGTTTAGTTATGCTCTTTTTGAGCATCATGGAGACTTCCCCAGTCCAAGGTGACATGGTTAGTTATGCTTTGTTCTAGCATTGATGGATGTGCCCCAGATCAATGTGCCATGGCAGTTAGTTATGCTCTTCAAGAGCACCATTGAGAATTCCCCACAACAATTCTTTGTCGGATCCTTAAATGATGTTTGACCAAAACTTGACTCCACTTGTCTCCAACAAGCTTGCCACACTTTATGGGAAACCCACACAAGTTGTCATATGTCACATTGTGTAATCAAAATTAACTGATGAGTTGACATTTCACCTTCTTCATCCTATTGCTAGCACTTTTTGCAATAAAATACAAATGTTATACCAGCTTTGACATTGGAAATAAATAATAATGCACTTCTTTCTGCCTCAACATCAGTGATCATCATATTTCATCTACTTCTCAAATATAGACTTTTGTGCAATCAAATCTACCATAAACCAACTACACTTCCTTTCAACAGTAATGTTGTTTTGGAGTAGTCTCATGATAACATTATTATGGTTATTGACTATGGTTGCTAATTCCTAAAGCCTTTGTTCTAGATTGTCGAACACCAGTTTCAGGGTTCTAATCTCTTCCAATATTTTTGTTGATGTTTATGACAACTATAGGAGTCTACTTTCTCTTGCACGATTTTTTGAAGATAATAATATAAATTGAATGTAGCTTTATAGCTATTCAATTTATCATTTTCTTGTGGGAAGGTCGACCTCTTGCATTTGATTATTGTTCATATTCCATTTAATATTGGGCCGACCTTTTGACATTTATTATATTCTCCTTGAGGGACGACCTACTTGAGAAGACATCTCATCTTGTATAAATACAAGGTCGAAGTTGTCATTTGAGACATCAAGTTTATTCTTCATAATTCACATTCCTAGGAGAAGGTCGCACTTGTGTAGCAGATCAACATCTTGAGCAATAGATCATTATTGTGCAGCAGATCATCATTGTGTAGCAGAAGATCGTACAGTTGCAACAGATCATTGTTTTGTAGCAGCCCGAATTCAAGGAGAAACATATTCGTTTGTATCTTTGCATCTAGGAGAGGTGAGATTGTTCTTTGTATCAAATTCGGCCATTACTGGGCCTGAGTTGTAAGCAGATTTCTGCTCTTGTTCCTATAAATATAAGAGAAATATTTGCTGGGTTTTTCTCCCTCAAGAGGAGGGTTTTCCTAGGGTATCTTGTGTTGTTCATTGACTTATGTGTTGCGAATATATTGAGTGCTTTCAGTTATT
>VCHN02000176.1:0-56280 GCA_007115665.2 Sequoiadendron giganteum
TAAGGTTCATAATGTTATGGTTATATGTAATATGTATGTGTGGGTTTAAGTAATCCTAACCTTGTAGCCTTAGAGGTTCTTGTGAACTAGTAAGTGAATGTGTATGTTAAATGCACTTTATGAAAAAAAAATTAGTTCACTTAAGATGTTATTGCAACTTCCTTTAAGGTTACTTGGTGGGGCATTACAAGAAACCTCATCACATTCAAAATGGTTATCAATTTCAGCAATCCAATCCAATAGTTCTTCATCATTTAAACTACCACCATACTTAGGAACATCAAGTTTTACCTTAGGCTTGTCAATCTTCACTGCTTTCAGCAACCTTGCAATTCTTTGATCCTCTAGTGTAAGCTCTTCTTCCACATCTTCAAACTCCTCATCTTCCTCTTCTTCAGTCTCAGTCTCTTCCACTTCCCTTATTTTGTTTTTATCCAAGGCTATGACTCTCTCTTCCAACTCTCTGAGTTCTCTTGCATGCCTATCTTTCATCTCCTTCATCTCTTTAGCCATATCATTCTTCTTTGGAGGCATCTTGTCAACCTTGCTTCTTCAACCTGCAAAATGAAAAAAGATCTACTTCCTGATGCTCTGATACCACTATGATGTAGAGCAAAGGTGAAGATCACTCACAACAATGGAAAATTCAACTCTACACCAAAGAACTTCTCTTCATTATGCAATCATTTTATTAGACATCAATTCACCCTCAAGGTTTTTCAACCCTTTAATCTTGCAAAATAGCAACAAATCTTCACCAAGGCCCTACAGATACTCTCAACATTCACACAATGACAATTGAATCAACTGAAAACAATATTTAAGACAAATTCATTGAAATCTCCACCATTCACCATTTTCACCATTTAACAAGAAGCTGTCCTCACCAAATCATACACTCTTCCAATGGTTTCCACCCTACTAACACCCCAAAGTTAGGACAATAATCTTCCCTATACAAAAGAAAGTATTAACATGTTTATTATGCCTATCTAAGCCTATCCCTCGAGTTACAGGTCTTCACAGTGGGTGGAAGGCTTAGAATGACATTTTGACTCCTCTCAAAACCCCAAAAATAGGGTAAATAAGCAGTTTCAGAAAAAAACAATGATTTCTCCCTCAATATGAATGTTAAAACCCTCAAATCAAATGAATTTGAAAGATAAATCATATATCTAAACATTCACAATGATTTTAGAGCCAAAATATACTGTACAGATCCGTACCAATCCTGCAAAGTTCAGGAAAAAGGAAAAACATGGGGTTTGAGACCACCCGTTAGTAAAATGGGGATAGCTCACTTAATTCTTAATGAAATCACACCATTCAAATGCCAAAAGAAATGTTATTCCATTATCTATCCAACCATTATATGCTTGGAGTGTGGGAAAACACATACAAGTCGTACTGTGTACGGGATCAACAATTGCTTTATGAAAAACTCACAAAACAACTACTTCTTCTTTGAAACTTCTCCCCAACTTGTTCAACAACCTTGCCCCGACCCAATGGAGGATTTATAAACATGTTACCATACTACCCAACTTCCTTTAACTAATTTTTGAATAAAGGAACCGTTGTTATGGTGTTTACAACATTAAAATGAGATTACATCATAGTGTTAACATGACAACTTTGTATTTTGTGAAGCAAATTTTAATCCTAAACTCTTATGAATCCTAAAACCACTCTAATGGCTTCAAAATAGCCTTATTACAACATTTAAACACTTAAAAGACTCATTATAACCTATTCACCATCTATTTCCATCAAATTATCAAAAATGGAGGATGAGGTGTAGGTGCTCCTGCACCAAGGATACCCTATTCATGTAGGCCTAATCCTCTGCCTTGATAATGCATCCGTTGAAAAAATTATTTGCAATAGGATATGATTTACCTTGGAAACAAGGTTCTAGTCCTTCTTTGCTTTGTTGTGGATCTTCAAAGGTGATAGCTTCTTCACTAGTAGGATAGCTTGCTCTGACAAAGGTAAGTGATCCAAGTTTATAAGTGATAGGATCCTCCATATGTCGGATAACTTCTTGATTGATATCTTTGGCTTGATCCTATGAAAGTATTAGAATATAATGCTTATTCAAGAGGTGTTGATGATTCAAAACCCATGTAAAAGTCTTCCTCATTATTCATTTTTTATATGCCCACACAAGATGTTTCTGATTCACATCTTATGGACAAGTCTTCTTCATGATCCATTTTTGATGTCTCTGGCTTCTGCTATGTCTTGATCATGTGTAAAGACATTAAGAGTAGGAGACTCTTGTTCCTTGGTAATGATATCAAGAGTATGAGACTCTTGTTTTGGATGAAGATCATCTACATGTCAATTAGGAGTAAGCATCTCATGGGTAGATGCATGTGTGCTTTATGTATGGATTTTTTCTTCTTTTGGAAAAAAATAGATGTCTTGAAAGATATCTACCAAGTCATTATAGTATTTTGATGATATGGATTCTTGATCTTGACGTTGTGTGGTATTATCCTCAATATGCTTTGGTTCGTGCTCTTGACATGAATCAATTTCAAAGAAGGGACTTCTTGTAAAGGATCCTTGGATTTCCTCAAAATGTGGACACATGGGTGATAGCTCTTGGCTTAGAATTTATGCATTGAGTATAAGTGATGGATTAAGAGTCTCTTGATCATCAATATGTACTACCATAATTTTGGATGATGTCAATACATATTGGGCTAGATCATTATTAGATTTGGTGATTGATTTTGATCATGCTTGGGATTAAATTATTTATGTATGTCCTCTTACTCGTTGGATGATGTAGAGACATTGTCAATGTGACCATTGGTAGATAAATCTTGATCATTGTTTTTAAAATTTGAGATATTGCTAATTTTTTCAATCATGAGATCAAATGATAAGATTTATTGAATTGGATCATTGTTAGACTTTGTTGATTAGTTTTGATCATGCTTTGGGAAAGAATCTTGATGTATTTACTCTTGCTCACTAGGAGAGGTAAAGACATCTTCAATGTGATTAGTGGTAGATAGATCTTGATCATTATTTTCAACTTTTGAGATTGAGATATTGTCAATGTTGTCGTTGGTATTCAGATCTTAAACGTTGTCCTCAATAGCTATTTATTTTTGATCAATAAGGTCTTGGATGAGATTTTTGAGTGTAACATATTTTGATGCATTATGACCTTTTACTCTATGGTATTTACAATAGGCCTTGTCATTGTACCATGAGAATTTGATGATAGGTTCACCACTTCGTGATGGTTTTGGAAGTGTGATAAGCTTAGAATTGAATAATTTTTTTAACAACCACTCAATTGGATCCCCTAAAGGAGTGTATTTACGTTTAGTAGTGTGGTTGGATTGCGAAGCTTTTTGTGTGTTGTGAGTTTGTGATACACCCTGATTTGATTTTGAGGTACTCTTTGGCATTGATTGTGCTAAATTCCTTGAGTTTGAGGGATATTGTTGTATTGTGTTAAAGGCACTCCTTGTTGTGGTTAATTGGGTTGAAGGTTACCTTGGAATTGCGTTGATGATACTCCTTATTGTTGGGAAATTTTTTGTTGAAACATACTTTGTGGAAATAGACTTTTTTGCTGATATGAATCAATGTTTTGATGAGTGTCATGATGTTGTTGATATTGTGACTCACTCTTTTGATGGTGTCCAAAGTGATGTTGATAAAGTTTGTCAACTTCTTTTTCAAGTGTATTTAGGGAAATTTAATGTTGTAGATTTTGTCCTTGATAGTGATTTTGAAACCCTTGATAAGAGTGATTTTGATATGGATTTTGATTGAAATCTACCATGTGAAAATATGTGCTAAAACCTAGATTAGGGGAGTCCATAGTTGATATATCATTGATATTTGTGGCATATGATTACCCCATGGGTGTATAGAGTGTATAACAACAACGGTCTCTATTTTGGTTTGTGACTAGTAATAGAGAGCTCAAAAGCGGTAAGTTTTGGTAAAAGTGGTTCTGTTTGTGTCAATAGTGGCAAATTTTTCTATGACAACTATGGTAGATTTAGCAAAAGCGACCTCTGTTGCAAGTTTTATGACTGGTGAATAGTGAATACAAAAGTGACCGTCTTGATCAAAAGCAGTTGCTTTTAGCAATAGAGGATGCTTTGACCAATAGATACTATTTTGAGCAATAGCTACCGTTATGAGAAATAGCTACTATTATGAGAAATAGTTACCATTTTGTCAAAAATGATTGTTTTAAGCAATTGCAATGGGAAAAAGTGTAATAGCGGTTATTTTGTTAAAAGCAAAAATGGTTAGTGTAGATGTGGTAGGAAAAAGTGCAATTGCGGCCAACTCTCAAGAAATAAGTGACATAATTGTCAATAATAGCCCTATTTCTAGTTTTTTCCAATTTTTTTGTTTTGATAGCAGTTTTGAATAATTTTGCAATATTTGATATCTTTGTTTAATCTGATTTTGTTTTGAGATTTGGAAAGTGGTACAATACAACACACCAATCAAAACTATTTGACCCTAAATGTCTATAGCTTAAGCAAGTTTCTTTCCACAAACTTGCTCAAAGTTTGTGAAAGTCAAAATGCAAAAGCCATAGTTCCCAATGTTGACTTTGTTCTTAATGTGACTTAAAATGTAAGCCTAAATATTCGAAAACCTTTAGAGATATTTGTTTAAGATATTTTTTAAGGAGTGCAAATATAGGGCTCTTTTCAAATTATTCACACTAAGTTCAAAGGGTTTAATGTTTGATAATCGTGTTCAATGCTTGTTTTGATGTGTTCATTTTAAGATCAAGCAAAGTGTTTGATGTCAATAAAGTAACCTTGGAATGTATCAGTCAAGTCACCCTAGGTAGGTACACTCTTTTAGGTAGGCTTACCTCACGCCCCAAAGGGATGATTTTACATGCAATTTATGGAGGAGTGTAGAGGTATGTTAAGAATGAACTCTTAAGCTTTACGCCTCAACCAAAAAAAAGACTTGGTAAGTAGCTTCTCAGAAGCAAAGTTTTGATATGCCACTTTCAAAGAATTTTTTGGAAAACATGGATGACTTCTAAAATAAGGCTTTTGATGAAAAACTGTGAACACCGTACATACACTACCATCAGTTGATCACTTAAGAGTCTTTAATTGTTCCCATTCCACTTAAGGATTGGGATTAGGTGCAGTATGTTGTCACTCGGGAATGAAGCTACTTTCTTATG
Source organism: Sequoiadendron giganteum (assembly GCA_007115665.2). Taxonomy (NCBI): domain Eukaryota; kingdom Viridiplantae; phylum Streptophyta; class Pinopsida; order Cupressales; family Cupressaceae; genus Sequoiadendron; species Sequoiadendron giganteum. Next base: position 5,201 of record VCHN02000176.1, read on the forward strand.
ATTTCACAACCTTTAATATAGCCCACCAATAAATGTGCTTCGAGACCTTGCTTATGAGTTCTCCATCGTGAGATGTATCTCATAACAATTCCCCTCGTTAAGGTAATGTTTAAAATGAAAAGAGTGCAAAAATCAAAAATGATTTTTATCACCCAAGATCGCCAAAAGACGTGAGGGATGTGTACAAGATATCAATTTATTTTTAAGTGCATTAAAGTGAAGTATTCTAGATTTCAAGCAAATAGATAGTAGTATGTAAATACAAATATATTTTTCTAGTTTTAAAGCACCAATTCTTGAGTGTTTCTACCAATCCTTGTCTTAATGTGGTCAACAAAATACAATGGCTCATTTCGTCAACATAATGAAAGCATTGGTCAAAAGGAAGCATTCTATTTTAGAGCGCCAAAAAGAAGTATTGTTCTAATCTATGAAAGCTCTTGAAAATTCTTTTTAGAACACCAAATTGAAAGCGTGCAAGTTGTGGGGTTCATATTCTATAGCACCAAATTGAAATTTTTTATAAGCTAGAAAGGTTTTGAAAAGTTCTTTTTAAGCACCAAATCTAAACATTTTTTCTAAGCTAGAAAGCTTTCAAAAGTTATTTTTAAGCACCAAATCAAAATTTTCCTAAACTAGAAAGTTGTTTGAAAGATTATTTCTAGAGAACCAAATTGAAAGCGTGCAAGTTGTGGGGTTCATTTGTTTAAGCACCAAATTGAAGTGTTCTAAACTAGAAAGATTTTAAGAATTTGGGCTTGGACCATTCGCCTCCTCTGCAATGAAAGCGTTAATTATTCTTGGATAAACACATGCCATGCTTCTGCAAATCTTGCATAAACAATGTTAGCACCTTTCAAACATTCAAATCAAGCAACTGGTAGGGTTATAAATTGAAAATCACTTGCAACTTTCAAATAAAAAATAACAAAGTAAACGAAAAAATTTAAATCAAAAGCAGCCCTGTGATTTTTGTAAATGCGGTTAGAAAAGTCAAAAGTGGCCCAAAAATGTAACTAAGGACTTATTTCTATCAAAAGTAGTCTAAATGTCAAAAGTGGCCATTTTTAGTGCAACCATGGTTAGTAAAAGAGCAATTGTGGTAAAAACATGAAAAAACTATGACAAAACTTCTAGAACTTTTGCGTGAAAGTTTTTCAATTGTGTTTCTAGAAAGTACGACTGCGTTCTTGAACTTGCAACTACTCAAATAAATCACAAAACTATTAAAGTTAAGGACCTAGTATCCCACCGCTTGTGCCAGAATGTGTAAGGGGGGTATCGAGAAATGCTATAAGATAATCAATGTCAAACGAATTGAACTAATCTAATTCAAACAAAAATATGATGATTCATACCCATTACTAATGAAATGAAACTACAAAGAACAAACTCAAACAATGCAATCAAAAGAAAGAACATAAAATGAATTCATTAAAATGTAGCATTACCATTTCGTGTCAATGTGTGTTCGCAATGATGTTGGATCGTTGTTGTATTAATGTGAAACCTCCATTTGTGCATAGCGAAAGCTTCAAAGTGTGATGTTGTTGATCGAAGATGTATGTAAAAGCTTCAATAAGCTAATTATGATTTCAACATTACTTCATTGTGCAAAATATGTTGATTCTTCAATTATTTTTGAGGAAGAAGATGATTGTTATATAAATTTTGTGTTTCAAAATGAATGCTCAAGATCACATAGTAGAATATCTTGATCAACGGTTCAAAACTGTTGAGAGGAATTGCATGAAAAGAATCAATGGATTCTGATTACGTAATCACTGTGATTGATGAAATCAATTTGACTGTTCAGCGGGATTGAGGAAATAGATTGAATAATCTATGGAATTGAAGAAATCATGTTGAGCCTTTAGTGGAATTGAAGAACATATGAATCGGTTAGGAATAGATGGACCAGTCAACCAATTTGAGTGAGAAATTGGATTATCATAATTTAATCAATCATGAAAGTGGGTGAGGGTAATTAATTAATTAATCCTTTTGAGTTAAACATGCAAGTCATGTTTGAATTTTGCAAAAAAAGTTGTATTTGTTTGTTTTGACCTTTTTGAATGATGTTTGAATAATTTATTCAATTATTCATGTTCAGGGGAAAGTGATTTAATTAAACTATTAAGTATTAACAATTTAATTGATTTAGGGGAATAAAGTGAATTAGCGATGATTAAATAATTGATGTTATTTAATTAATTAGGAAGAATAAAGTTATATTAGGAATTTATTTAATTAGTCAAAAATGATGAAAACGTGAATTAATTAAATAATGTAATATTATTCAATTAATAGAGAAAATTATGGTTTTTGATGTATTTGATGTGAAATGCAATGATACTAGATGATAATGATATTGCCGATGATGAGAAAATGTCATTTAGGATGTGCGATATGCGTTAGGTCATTTTTACATGTCTATAGGATTATATTATATTGAGCAAAATTATGTGTTATTATAGGTGGTAACATTTGACATCACTTTCTCTACTCCAAGTCTAACACATTTGAAGATCACCATTCCCTTAAGATCCGATTGCATGAGAATTTTAGCTTGCTCTTCTTTTCATGGAATTGCATCACATAGGACCTAATTATCTTTTTGGGTAATGGATTCATAGGCTATGCTATTGTTGTCAAATAAGGTTTGCACCCTTGCTAAGCTATGAAATTCAGCAACCTATTGACACATGGGAACACTTCGAGGTTGTGGGTGACCTGGGAATGAAGTGGACCTCTAGATTATAGGCTGGCTCCCCTTTAGATAACTTGAATAATACGAACAATGTGACAAGGAAAATAGTAAGAAGGATATGCTTGTAATTTAGAACCTATCACTAACAGGTGGCACACTAAAGGTACAACTTTGACAATGCTGTTGAAACTCACAAAACCAGTCAACTAAAAAAAATTGTACTGTCTCACAACTCAGCTACACATGCCTACAAAATTGATTCTTATGAAAGGTTTTGGCTTTTCTGATGTTCTTAAAAGGAAAACAATAATGCTTTCACAATTTTGATCCAACAGAATGATAAACACATTAATAGACCTGCACTATAATATGCCACTCTTTGCATTCAATACTGAAGGAATTTGATAAAAATAAGGGAAGACACAATATTTTATCATATATTTTACAAACAATACCGAAAACCAAAGAATAATTGAGGAGGAAACAAGCCTTTTTATTGAAAAGTAAAGAGTATCTTCATCTCAAAGGAAAAATATACTCTACAAAATGACTGTAAATCTCATTAAGAAAATGAGTTACAAAGTGTGAATAATTCTCTCACAACAATCTCCAAACCAAGAACTAATCCCAATAATGAAAGAAGAGAGGGACTTATAAAAAGAGTCTCCAAAATTCGAATTTGAATCTTGGCTCCAAAAATTGATGTGTTGTCCACCTCCTCCTCCAAACAAGGCATGGAATCTCCAACAACCTCCACCAAGAGTATTCCAAGCTTCAACAACCTCATGGGTCGTATGCAAATGAAAATCCCCTAAAATCAGGCTCAAAACTGGATGTAACAAGATGTCATGTGCTTGATTTTTCTCCTTGACTCAAGTCAACTCAAATGGAACTCAAAACTGATGTAGAACTGTCTATCAAGTGCCCCAAACACCTCAATTATCTCCACATGTTGGCAAAATTTTCTCCAATCACCTCCAAGATCTATGCAAAGCTTTAAAGCTCCATTCTAAACTCCTATTTGACTTAGCCTATAAAAAATGTAATAAAGATACTTTTTTGCATTCAATAATATCATTTATTTGAAATGATTTATCATCATCATTCAAAATAAAGCTTTACAAGTTTTTAACATAATGCAAAAATAAAGACTTGACTTTACTTTTGAACTCACTTTGCATTTAATAAACATCTTTTACTTAAAATGATTTTATATCATAATCATTTTAAATAAAGATTTACAAGTTTTGACATAAAATGCAAAAGTAATTGACACTCAAAAATAAAAGACTAAAGACTAAGTCTTGATTCCTTTTTTTTAAGATATTAAAGTGATACAAGGCATAGAAATGCCACACCTAAAAATGTGGAAGAAGTTTTAAATAAAACTTAAGTCAAAATAAATGCCTTTGCTAATAACACACTTCCTAAGGTTTTTAAGAAAACCTAAAAAATGTATGAAGAAAGGCATTTCTTTTCATTGTTCAAACATTGAAGCTTCACAAGGAAACTTGGCCGCCACCAAGGAGAAACCTAGCCGACCTCTGTGAAGGAAATTTGTGCCTTTGTACACCATTTCTTGTAGGCCCTGGAGGTTTTGAAACAAAGAACTAAAGGTAAGTGTTGATTTTTTTGTAGATCTGGATGGTTCTTTCACTTTGAGAAGCTTTTGAAAGTTTTTTAACAAGACTTTAGGCCATGACCTCCTTGTATTTTCTGATATTTCTTTCTTGTGTTTTGTTTGGCCGCCATTAAAACTCCATTTCGTGCCTTTGAGCTAGAAAGCTCTGTCTTATGAAAATTAAAATGATCTCCAAAAATGCCATTACACAGTGCAGGTAGAATTCAAAACTCCATCCATCTTCCATTCCTTTATGAACACTATCTTTTCTCCAAGGCTTTCATGGCCGTTCCTCATAGGCCGTGGCTCTTACTTTGCAGATTTTACTCCTTCAGTGGCCATGAGATTTCATATTGTATTTACTATCTGGGCTTTTCTTCTTTCCAATGGCTGTATACTTCTAATCCCAAACTAGAACTCGGCCTTGACTGTGCCTACTCTTGAATATCCTAACTCATTGTTCCTCCTTCAACACTATTTGATGCTATCCACTTTTCTCATTTTAAGTAGGCTATATCTTGGTGCATAAATAAAAATCCATAAAAGCGTTCAAGCTTGCGTATTTTTCGAGAGATGATCCACATTGGATGAAATCTACATTTCTTAATGGAACAGGACAAAAGATGAGAAGAAACAACAATCCATGATATTTTTTCCTCTTTGAGCAGTAACCATGTGATTATGAAAGACAATGTTCAGTGTTTATAACATTGGTCTTTAATGATTTGAAGGTTCTGGCATTGGAACAACACTCTCTCTAAAGAAAACGGGTCCAATAAGAATTGTGTGAAAAAGTGAGATCCTCCTTTTGCCATTGATTGTCTATACTCTCTTGTGATTATGCACTTTCTCACAATTTATCACTCCAAATTTTGATGTAATGCATGAATGATGACCTGTGAAGGACTTAAATAAATATGCATATGGTAAATATCCCACATTGCCACTCCATGAGTAGTGCATTCTTGGCTATCCCTTTGCTGCATGCAAGCATTGTCTATAAAGACACATTTCTACGGGAAATTGAATAAAAATGCATAAGTAACAATACATTGTTTGCTGTTCTTCAAATATGAGCACCATTACTCAAGACACAGTGACCCTGCAAATGATGTAATACTATTCCCCATTGATTTATAATAGTGACTCCCAATATCTGCAGACAATGCATTATGAGGTTGTATTCTGGAACTTCTACAAAACACAATATTAACCTCATAATGTTTATACTACAATTTTTTTTTTAATGGGCTAGGCTCAACCCTTGTGGGAGCCACATTTTCCACCACTCATTTTGATATCTGATGATCAACAATGTTATGTTTCTTGTATTTGCATATGAAACAAAAAAATCAGTAAAAACAACAGATTCAATGACTTCTTTTTGATAATTTGATCTGGCAATTTTTTTGTTTATCTCGTGGATGTCTAACTAAGTTGATTTGATTTAATAATGAATATAAATCATATTTCTATTGAACTGAACATGTTTTTGAATTTCATGACCTGAGCTCTAACACAACTTTCCACCAACTGCAGGTTCTGAAGAGCAGTGGAGCTAAAGCCTGAAAGTGCTGAAGACCAAGCTGGAGAATAATGAGCCAACCTTGCACCGACCCTTAAGGAAATGACGACATGAATTTCTTTTACATGTTTCACTTTAGTTATTCCTCAGTTGTATGTTTTGTACTTCCTATTGAATTGAATCAACTTAGTCTACCCACAACTTTTGTGGGATCAAAAAAACATATCTCTTAATAAATCAATCGTTTATGATATGAAATGTCTTATGATCAACAATATGAGTTTGCTCCATTTACACAATTTGAAGCAATGAAATTGCAACTGTTTAGAACATATGTTCTGTAATAAAAGTGAATGATTTCTTCTTTTAAAACTGCAATGTCTTATACAGAAACAATTACTGTAGATGAATGATTCAACTTGAATGTTGTTCTCCAAATGAAATTTGTTTAACCATTTCCTTGTTAGGACTGTTTAATCAGTTTAATCTAAACTGTTGAATGATTTTGACAAATGAAATTTGTTTAACCATTTCCTTGTTAGGACTGTTCAATCAGTTTAATCTAAACTGTTGAATGATTTTGACAAATCAATCCTAAACATGTTTTTATTTTGAAAACAAAAGTTCATTAGACTGATTTTTCTACACTATCATAAATTTTTTTATACCTGAGCAAGTAACCACTCATATCTTCACTAATTTTAAGCAAGAAGCTAAAAATTAGTAACATTTTTGGTGACCTCCCAGGGGTGTTTTTCTGCTAAACAGATAGGCTAGTTGCCTTGCTTGTCCATTGGGTATGGAGTCCATTTTAACTTTTCTCAAACTCATAAACCAAACAGAGCTAACTCATGTTTGTAACTCTTCTATTACTAGTTTTAGTTCCATGGAATATACATCTGTTGTTTATGACATTGAAACTTCATTCCATGTTATGAATAAGATTTGTCTAATTTATTGAACTAAAACTAGTAGCAGCAAAGTGCATTCTTTATTTCCCCCCAACAAAACTTAAAGTAAACTAACTAACTGTGCTAAATAGTACTTAGGGAAGGGAAACACTGAATGGAAACCTACTCTACCCTATCCTAACATCCTTGCTCAAACGAAACCATTCACTAGTTTTAAAAAATAACATCCTTTTCTTCCAAGCTTAGGATGCATTAAATGTTGATGAACAACTAAGAAAAGTTGATAAATGAAGAGATGTCTTACAAATAAGTGTTGTATTGCTTCAAGAGTACAGACATAATGGATTACCTCTTCATTTAGTTCATATATGCCACTGCTTGAAGGAGCATAAACAAGTTGGGAATGATGTCCCTTTATCAAATGTGCATGATTGGATGAAGGTTTGTTCTGTGTTGCTTCAGTAATTTCTATGCTGGCTAGATATCGGATTGGACACCCTCTTGCAAGGATGAACTTATGACTCGTACTAATTTTTTGATTAAGATATTTTGTTACATCCACTATCATAACTTCAATCTGATATGAAGGAGATGTTGATTTATTAGTAAGTAATGAAGGATTGATTACCTCCTTCACCTATTCAAATTGACTGCATACTGCTGGTTCACATGGCATCAAACTATCATCAAATGTTAGAGGAAAAATCTTCTATGATACTCGAGAAAATGTTCTCATCTAATTCATAATATTGTACTGAATTAAGATAGATTTCATCACTTTGTCGCTCAAAACTAGGCATTGATGTTAGTATGTATGTGCTATCTTCATTCTCCTTTACGAATTCAGGGAAATAATTAAACAGATTGGCTAAATCCCAAGATTTAACCTCTATTGCCTTCACAAAAGCATGTTCAACTTGATCTTGATTGTCATCCGGGTTTAAAACAAAGGACTCAAGATTATTCCAAAAAAAGGCTTCTTCATAGTAATCATTTGCATTACCTTATGGAATCAGATGAGAAACTTCCAACCTACCACATTTATTGATCTCAACCAACAACTCATGACATTGTTTGGCATCTCCCTGCTGCTTAAAATTTTTTGTTGACGAGATTAGGATCAAACCTTCCTCATCACTAGAAGGTAACTCATCAAACAGAGCTATAAAATGGTTCTCCTGATCAGGAATGGTCCTCCTGATCAACTTCTTTTGTATCTTTACTCTACTGGTCTGATTGATCTTCTGAGATAAAATTAACATCATCCTCAACAAAACTAGGAAGATCATATTCAAATTATCAAAAGATTCATTTTGTGAAATCTTTTCTTGCTCAATTTTCTACTGTTGTAAATTGTTATGTTTAATATAACATCTCTCCTGAGATATAATAGGCCCCACTATATCAGCTTGTGGAAATTCTTGGGCTACTGGAAAGCAAATAGGTTTTTCAAGTGACTGCTCTTGAGGGATTGCAAGCTGAACCTGCTCATGAATGGGCTTATTTTGGATGTAGCACATGGTGTTAAACAAAGGAAAATCTTTACCAAAGAATGGGTTTGGAAAAGTACTAGGTGAATGAACTTCTTTCCGAAATACAGATTCCCCCAATGATAGAGGAGAAGTTAATTCTGCTTCTAACTTTGCGAGCTTCTGCTCATATCTTTCTTTCTGTGTAATTAGATCCTTTGCAAAAAGACTCACAAATTTCCCTCCTTGTGCCTCCAATTGCTGCCTATGAAGTTGGGCTTGAAGATCCAACTCTTCTTGCTCATGGAGATGGGCTTGATAAGCTCACTCTTCATGCTGCTGATCCATCCGTTCAGTATAATCTTGAAATAGGTCATTTGTCTCAACAAGCTGTAGAGTCTGCTGATTTGGAGTGAAATGACTTTCTTGGGATTGGGTGGGTGTGTGGTAAGCATGATGTGCATGCTTGTTACTTGCTATAGTAGGGATATTTGGATTAAAACCAACATTATGGTAGCTTAAATAAGGTTGATAAGGTGCAGGAGCAACATTCTCATGATATGAATGGTGAAAGCATGTATTTTCATGAAACCCTGACATTTTTACTCATTTGAAAAGCTATAAATTAGAATTAATAAATTTGTTTAAAACATACCAGCACCTAGATTTCTGAAACCAATTGATTTGAGCTCAAAGTCGCTAGGTGTATGTAGATCTTTCCTCCAAAGGCTGAAATACTTTTGCTCACACCAAAGCAGTAACATAATGAAGCTCCTTTTGTACTGATGAATTAGTTCAAGGTCCCACTGGGCGTTCCAAAAACTGTTGTCAAATAAGGTTTGCACCTTTGCTAAGCTATGAACTTCAACAACCTATTGACACATGGGAACACTTCGAGGTTGTGGGTGATCTGGGAACGATGTGGACCTCTAGATTATGGGCATGCTCCCCTTTAGATAACTAAGAATGATATGCCTCAACAATCTTCAAACCAAGAACTAATCCTAATAATGAAAGAAGAGAGGGACTTATAGAAAGAATCTCCAAAATTCGAATTTGAATCTTGGCTCCAAAAATTGATGTGTTGTCCACCTCCTCCTCCAAACAAGGCATGAAATTGCTAACAACCTCCACCAAGAGTTGTCCAAGATTCAACAACCTCATGGTTCGTATGCAAATTAAAATCTCCTAAAATCGGGCTCAAAACTGGATGTAACAAGATGTCATGTGCTTGATTTTGCTCCTTGACTCAAGTCATGTCAAATAGAACTCAAAACTGATGTAGAACTGTCTATCAAGTGCCCCAAACACCTCAATTATCTCCACATGTTGGCAAAATTTTCTCCAATCACCTCCAAGATCTATGCAAAGCTTTAAAGCTCCATTCTGAACTCCTATTTGACTTAGCCTATGAAAAATGTAATAAAGGTACTTTTTTGCATTCAATAATATCATTTATTTGAAATGATTTATCATCATCATTCAAAATAAATATTTACAAGTTTTTAACATAATGCAAAAATAAAGACTTGACTTTACTTTTGAACTCACTTTGCATTTAATAAACATCTTTTACTTAAAATGATTTTATATAATAATCATTTTAAATAAAGATTTTATATAATAATCATTTTAAATAAAGATTTACAAGTTTTGACATAAAATGCAAAAGTAATTGACACTCAAAAATAAAAGACTAAAGACTAAGTCTTGATTCCTTTTTTTTTAAGATATTAAAGTGATACAAGGCATAGAAATGCCACACATAAAAATGTGCAAGAAGTTTTAAATAAAAATTAAGTCAAAAGAAATTCCTTTGCTAATAACACACTTCCTAGGGTTTTTAAGAAAACGTAAAAAACGTATGAAGAAAGGCATTTCTTTTCATTGTTCAAACATTGAAGCTTCAAAAGGAAACTTGGCCGCCACCATGGAGAACACTAGCCGACCTCTGTGAAGGAAATTTGTGCCTTTGTACGCCATTTCTTGCAGGCCTTGGAGATTTTGAAACAGAGAATTGAACGTAAGTGTTGATTTTTTTCTAGATCTGGATGGTTCTTTCACTTTGAGAAGTTTTTGAGAGTTTTTTTAACAGGACTTCAGGCTGCGGCCTCCTTGTATTTTTTGATATTTCTTGCTTGTGTTTTGTCTGGCCGCCATTAAAACTCCATTTCGTGCCTTTGAGCTAGAAAAATCTGTCCTATGAAAAATAAAATGATCTCCAAAAATGCCATTGCACATTGCGGGTAGAATTCAAAACTCCATCCATTTTCCATTCCTTTATGAACACTATCTTTTCTCCATGTTTTAAAACCAAGGCTTTCATGGCCATTCCTCATAGGCCGTGGCTTTTACTTTGCACATTTTACTCCTTCAATGGCCATGAGCTTTCATATTGTATTTACTATCTAGGCTTTTCTTCTTTCCAATGGTTGTATACTTCTAATCCCAAACTAGAACTCGACCTTGACTGTGCCTACTCTTGAATATCCTAACTCGTTGTTCCTCCTTCAACACTATTTGATGCCATCCACTTGTCTCATTTTATGTAGGCTATATCTTGGTACAAAAATAAAAATCCATAAAAGTGTTCAAGATTTTTTCTTTTTCGAGAGATGATCCACATAGGATGAAATCTCCATTTCTTAATGCAACAGGACAAAAGATAAGAAGAAACAACAATAAATGAATTTTTTTCCTCTTTGAGTAGTAACCATGTGATTATGAAAGACAATGTTCAGTTTTTATAGCATTGGTCTTTAATGGTTTGAAGGTTCTAGCATTGGACCAACACTTTCTCTAAAGAAAATGGGTCCAATAAGAACTGTACTAAAAATTGAGATCCTCCTTTTGCTATTGACTGTCTATACTATTTTGTGATTATGCACTTTCTCATAATTTATCACTCCAAATTTTGATGCAATGCATGAATGATGACCTGTGAAGGACTTAAATAACTATGCATATGGTAAATATCCCACATTTCCACTCCATGAGTACTGCATTCTTGGCTATCCCTTTGCTGCATGCAAGCACTGTTTGTAAAGATAGATTTATGTGGGAAATTGAACAAAAATGCGTAAGTAACAATACACTGTTTGTTGTTCTTCAAATATGAGCACCATTACTCAAGACACAGTGACCCTTCAAATGATGTAATACCATTCCCAATTGATTTATAATAGTGACTCCCAATATCTACAGACAATGCATTATGAGGCTGTATTCTAGAGCTTCTGCAAAACATAATATTAACCTCATAATGTTTATATTGCAAAAAATATTTTTAATGGCTGGGCTCAACCCTTGTGGGAGCCACATTTTCCACCACTCATTTCGATATCTAGTGATCAACAATGTTACATTTCCTTTATTTGCACATGAAACAAACAAATCAGTAAAAGCAGTGGATTCAATGACTTCTTTTTGATGATTTGACCTGGTAGTTTTTTTGTTTATCTCTTGGATGTCTGACTAAGTTGATTTGATTTAATAATCAGTATAAATCATATTTCTATTGAACTAAACATGTTTTTAAATTTCATGACCCGAGCTTTAACACAACTTTCCAACAACTACAGGTTCTGAAGAGCAGTGGAGCTAAAGACTGAAAGTGTTGAAGAACAAGCTGGAGAATAATGAGCCAACCCTACATCGAACCTTAAGGCAATGACAACATGAATTTCTTTTACATGTTTCACTTTAGTTATTCGTCAGTTGTATGGTTTGTACTTCTTGTTGAATTGAATCAACTTAGTCTACCCACAGCTTGTGTGGGATCACAAAAACATATCTCTTAATAAATCAATCGTTTATGATATGAAATGTCTTATGATCAACAATTTGAGTTCGTTTCATTTACACAATTTGAAGCAATGAAATTGCAACTATTTAGAACATATGTTTTGTAATAAAAAATGAATGATTTCTGCTTTTAAAACTACAATGTTTTATACAAAAACAATTACTGTAGATGAATGATTCAACTTGAATGTTGTTCTCTGAATGAAATTTGTTTAACCATTGCCTTGTTAGGATTGTTCAATCAATTTAATCTAAACTGTTGAATGATTTTGACAAATCATGTAATGCCCCGCCAAGTAACTTTAAAGGAAGTTGCAATTAACATCATAAGCGAACCGATTTTTTTTATAAAGTGCATTTAACATACACATTCACTTACTAATTAACAACAACTTCTAAGGCTACAAGGTTAGGATTATTTAAACCCACACATGCATATTACATATAACCATATAACCATCATACATCGCAAGAATACCACATAACATATTAAGATAATCAACCAAGATACAATCTCATATACATTATCTTAAACCAATAGTTACATCACTCATTCCCAGAATGAGACACTAGTACAAATGTATTCAATTACATAACTCCACCTCTTACAAAGAGAGATAAAGTAACTTATACAAGTTAAAATATTACAATGCAAGAATAACAACAAGAACCGCGAGCTGTCCATCTGGATGTCTCGCCACCAAGTACTGAAGATCTATGGGGACCCAACGGTTTTGGTGCATGTTCCACCCTACCAATGTGGTACCCGAAGGCCCACCCCCCATGCTAGGAGATAGTAACAAAGTAACATGGACAAAGATTCTACTACCTCTAACCAAAGGCAGACTCAAACTGACTCATACTGATATAACCAACCAAATGAATTAACAAGTACAACTCATTCACCATACAAGTACGAATCAAGTACCACTCAAGTACAATACAAGTACAAATCAAGTACAATACAATACAAGTACAAATCAAATACAATACAATACAAGTACAATTCCAACATCACTGATATAGGTCACATTGCTTCCAGACATAAAATAGATCAAGTAAGTTCACAGAACCATACATATAAAACAATTAACAACAGTTGTCCTAGATAGAGTGTCATTGCAAGGTTTGTCATGAGATCTCCTCTGGGCATTCTTCATAGGCTCCGACACAAGTAATCCTGGTGGCCTCAACCGAATCCTGACACTCATACTCACTCATGCAGAATCAACTACCCCTCGCAAGAACAAGATAGTTGATCTTGCCATTCCAGGCCTTCTCACTCATCTCAAGTCTAAACACGCCCTTGTGTCTATGAGTGAGGATTAAATTATCTTGATTAGTGTGAACTGTATCCTAATCATCTAAGTACATTAATTTAATTATCGCTTGATTAACTCACTTCTGAAGGTTACCCGGTTTACCACTTTGGGCTCCGACCCCTATCAAAAGCCACTCTTCTAATTGGACAACGCACACCCAAACAATCCACCAAGGGAAACACAAGTGCATACCAACTAGACATCATAATCCACTCCAACACAAGGAGGATACAAATAATAGAACTCACTCCAAACATCTTGGAGACAACAAACACATAGTCCACTCTTTTCACAAGAGGCAATAAGATGAAACCATATCACAAGGTTACTCCATACAAGGAGACACGGATCCCATAATCCGCTCCTAAACCAAGGAGGTGTAAACATCCCCGTTCATGAAAATCGGGTAAAACTGAAAAGACGCCATGCACTATCCAAGGGAAAACAACTGGATGGCATAAAGATTCAACAACCCTTATCCTCTAAGTTCTTCTGGAAGACTTATAATTTAGGACTAACGCTAAATCCCAAACCAACAATGCAACTTGACGACATTGCAACAAAAGCATTCAAGTCATCAATCAAATCTAATATTTGGATTTCCTAAATCCATACTCATTCAATAGGTAGTGTTGACAAAGTCAAAAACACGATAACTAGATCATCTAAAATAATCATAACCCCTATTTCCCTTTTCATTATTGGAAATCTAAAATAATTAAACTTACTTCCCTTTACTGAATACAGAGAATTAAATCCTTTAAGATAATCATGAGGAAGAAACTACTTTTAGATATACTAAATCCATCTCTTTCATAATCCAATCACAATGATTCAATTAATCTAAATAGAAATGAATAAATAACATAATTGATTGCTTCATCAATAAAACAACTTCTTAATTTACTTTTAAATCGACACAAATCCATGCACGTAAACTCTTTCCATTTCCTAACCAAATCTTACATCTCATTCACTTTTCTATTTAAAACATTCAATCATTTTAATATAATAACATATTGTTTCTCTATCCATTTAAAAACATGCAATTTCACCAATGTATAAAAAAATATCTTTTGGCTTATCTATTTGACCACACATTTATATTGTTTCTAATTAAATCTCATTAATTAAAACAAACATTTAAATATAAATATTTCTATAATTCTTCAATATATTTAAATATCTTTTTCCTTATCAATTTTGACCATACATTCAAAACTTATCTTTTAAATTCTTCATGCAAAGCTAAATTACATGCACTCAAATAAAACAAGGTAAATACTGATTGAAAATACTCATGGATATATATATACATTTCAATATATTTTCTTCAATCATATTAACAAAATAAATGTTTATTTTTAAATCAAGTAATTACTTCTATTAAAAAAATATCTTTCTCTATTCATTTTCTACGCATACTAATCATTTCTTTTAGAACACTAATAATACCCAATTTGCAACAACAGAATAAAATAATATAAAATATTATTTAATCTCTCAAATGGATATATACCTTCAATATATATATACTAAATATAAATTAATATATTTAAATATATTTAATCATTAACATATCTTCTATTCTTTACAGAATATCAAATTGTTTAATTCAAAATAAAATATCCCTTATCATCAATTTTTCAAAATATAAATATATTTTTCCAATTAAATCAAATTAATAATTGGACCTTTTACATGTGAATTTAAATTCCACAATTAAATTTTAAATTATGCATTCTTTAATCAAATGTTTAACTCCTTCAATTAAACTTTAACATGCCATTTTAAAATAAACAATAATTTCCCCATACGTTTATAATTTTAATTCCATTAATCTAATATACAAATTTTATTTAAAATAATATAAATAAATATAATACTTTAGTATTATAAATTATAATATAAAATATTATTAAATAATATTTTAATATTATAATAACAATACATAAAATATTAATATTTATAAATATCAATTTATTATTATTTTATTTTCAGAACAGCCATGGGAAAAATAACTTAACAGTAGTCTCATGTTTTAAGCATAACTCAAAAACTACGATCTGGATATTTACGATTTTTTGATAGGGATAAGAAAATTTCAAAATGCAAAAACCCTTTAAATTTTATGAAAACCTAGTTTGTGAAAGTGAAGTTATAGGCGGCGAAATCAAACCATTTTACCATGAAAAATATAACTATACTGCAGATTTTAAAATCCGTTTTCTAATAATAAACTGAAGGTTTCATTTTCTAAAAAACATTCTAAATGCATTGTTCAATCTCTATGTTTGATTTCAATAACAACAAAATCAATTTCCCCAAATAATTTAAATTCAACTAAGGTTTTCACAATTTTCACTCAAGAATTTTCACAAGCAAAGGCTGTAAATTTGTTTAATTATTTTCTTCTAATATCAAATTTATTTCCTAAAACAGATTTAACAAACAAATCTTTAATTTTTATTATTTAAAAAAAACAATCAAGAACAATAAAATACAAAGAGGAAAACCTGGTACAAGAAGCTACAGGAAGAGATGAATTTCTGATGCAAACCTCTTCCAAAGATTTCCTGAATTTTCTTCAATCCTCCAAAGAATCCAATCCAAAATCCAACAAATGCAAACAATCTTTCCTTCAATCAATTCTACAATCAAACTTTCTTCAAACCCTTGTGCAAATTTTCTAAAATTTCTTGCCTACTGTAAAAATGTATTTTTCTAAAACCTTTCTCCCTAAAATTAAAACATGTATTCTTTATAAATCAGAAATACCTAATACAACCCTAATTCACATTACATTCAAATTAGATATTTCAATTTTTACAACCCTAATTCACATTGCAAGCAAATTAGATATTTGAATTTGAATTTGAATTTGAATTTCAAATTTGAATTTCAATTTTAATTTCACTTTTGGAAAACCCACTTTCAATTTAAAATGTAATTTCAAATAATAAATTAATTTCCAAAGTTGCAACCAATTTCCCAAATAAACATTTAATTACAATTTCTAATTTAATTCCCACATGTTGAAATTAAATTCCAAAATTAAATTTTAATTCTTTTATTTCCTTTCATTCTCTTGCATCACGTTTAATTAATTAATTAAATTATTTAATAACTAAACTCAACCCCCTTGGATTAAATTTAATTAATTAAATAATTTAAATATAATTAATTAATTTAAATATAAACTTTTATCCACATTGCATTATTTAAATTAAATAATCATCAACATGATTTAAATGCAATTATTCTAAATATCTATTTGCAAATCAAGAATTCTTCATAATTAAATAACATCAAAGCAAGACCAGACAATGACTCGACACACACAACTGACGACACACTAAGGCTAGGGTGTAAACTTGACATATGTTACCTAGCTACTATCTCCCGTTCAACTTAACCATTGGATCGACACGCTCAAACCTGTGAAACCAGGTGGAGTCGATGTCATGTACCTGCAATCCCGCAACCAAGTAAACAACATCGTACAATATATCCAGCATATAATACACACCATGAAGAAGGAATTACGGATTCGCAGGGCGCCCGCACACGAGTGATGCGAAACCGTCCTTTTCACCAATACACCCATCGAAACTAACACTTCCATCATAATTCTAATAATCTCATAATAACATCTCATGTTAATTCTACAACATCATTAATCCTATAATGCATGTGAAACAATAATCAGATAATTACATCCCACCATAATAGTTATCGCTGAATAGTAGCGATCAAATCATCATAACAAAATGTATCCAGTATCAAAGTAACTGCAACCAAACATAGCATAAAACAAACCAAACAAGAAGCAAAACGGAGGGGTATTACAAATCAATCCTAAACATTCTTTTATTTCGAAAACAAAAGTTCATTGGACTGATTTTTCTACACTATCACAATTTTTTTTGTACCCTAGCAAGTAACCACTCATATCTTCACTAATTTTAAGCAAGAAGCTAAAAATTAGTAATAGCTACATTTTTTATTCTCTTCCAGTCACTAGAGAGTGGAGGTCTCTAACGAGGTCCTTTGGATTGACTTGTGGTATACCTAGTATCCACTAGTGGGTGGTGTGCATGTGCATTACTATGGTCAAACTATCTTTCTTATGTGATTTTTTGGTATTATGGTGTCATGGGAGTTGACATCTTGGTGTTGTATGGGACTTTAGGATGAGTGATTTAGGAGTTTATTATGTCTCTAAGTTTGTGTGTATTGGTCTTGTTTATTTTTCTTCTTTGATGTATTTATATGTATATACAAATTTGAGGCTAGAAATGATGTACAATATGATATTGGTTATTTATAATCTTTGTTTAGAATTTGTATATTATTTTAAACATGTTTTATGAATTTATTTTCATGTGATTAGCTGTTTTGGATCTCTAGTTTTGTATGTGTACCTTGTGATAATAAAATAATGAACTAATCAAGATAATTATTAGTATCGTAATGTACCACACTTTTGGATTATGGATGGATACATATTTTCCTTGAATCATGATTGGGAGGAAGGAACTCCCTCTAATAGTGGGTTTAATGACTTACCCAATGAGAAATAGTTAAGCTTGTATGGATCACTTTGAAGATTTCAATTGAAGACATGTTTATTGTTATTTGTAATTGTATAGACTATTTATGTATGTGGAAAATTGGCAGTGCCCTAATGTAATCATTATATACTATATTGAATGGTTTTAGTACCTTACCCATTGTATAAATGATTATAATGATATATACTTGATTGTACATGATGGTTGGTAATTAATATTCATCATTACATTTTTATTTATATTACTTTCACGGTTCACACATTGATGTAATATTTATATAAATAAAAGAAAAACAATAGCCAATTTTTTGGGTTTGTTACATTCAACTATCCCAAGTTATATGGTCAATATAATTTTAACAATAGTATTAGTTATTTTTATACTATACTCACACATTTATTTTTAATTTTATTCACACTTGCCATTTCATTTTATGCATGTGCTCAAGTTGTCCTCCTTCCTTTTGACACATAGCTCCCCATAAAGTAACATCAATAGTAAATCCTATCATGGCTTGTAGCATCATAAATATTTATAGGAATTTAGTTCCATCTCTTTTTCTCATTATTTATATTTCAATGATAGATATAACAATTCCAATAATATCAAGGACTATTATTGAACATATTTCTAATTGTGTTGATTGATATGAACTAAAAGTGATGCATTGGGATTGAGGGATCATTCTAACATTGATTTAAAATAAAGTTGTGATCTAAAGAAATCTCCATATGACTATTCGACTTGTTGTAAAACTTGTTTACTTCTCTAATAGTTCCTCTATAAATTATGTACATAGCTCAAACTTATTATTTTTAGATTATAATTCTATAATTTTGTTAAAGAAAGTATTAAATATTTCTAAACATTTTTTATCTATTATGTGAAATTTGAACACCTATTTTATACCTTTTTTGATATTGAATCAATGCATCTATTTTTTTGGTAGTCACACAACCTTTTATCACCCATCTTCATTGATAAGGGTTCAATAATTTAATAAGAGTAATGATTGAAAGTGTTTGTAGTTTCCTTTTGGATGCATTTACATGCCAAACATCAAAATTTGGAAATATTTAGAAGAATTTTTTATAGATGGTTCCATTTATTTATATTTTTACCTAGAAAAGTAGGATGACCAATCATGTCATGATTTGTACAAGTAATATTTAGCTCGAGGATTATAATTGACATATAAAAGAAGATAAGATCAATAGTGATGGTAAGTATTGTGCAATAATTGGTGGCATTACCAAAAATGTTTTAGAAATAACACACATTATTATCCTACCTTGAACCTGTAGTGTTAGAACAAGTGTAGTTTTTGTTTTTATTAAAACAAAAAGAAAAGGGTCTTGATCCCATAGTTAAAACATCATAATAAAAAATAGAAATAGTAGGAGGGCACACAGGTCTGAAAAAACAACTAAAGGGAACACATACCCAATAAAACAACAAAATTAAAGAAATTAAATAGAGAGAGAGAACAAAAAAACCACAACCACTAGGCTAGAAAATCAAACTCCGGTCTTCAAGGAGGGCATCCAAGGACACTTCCTAGTCCTCCTTATCCTTCTTCTCTTCTTCATTCTTATTGTTCACATTCTACTCCCGATTGCCTTTAGCCCCCTTTTTCTTCTGTTTGGTAATTTTGGGGTGGCCTAAGACGGTTCCCATAACAACTTTGTTCATAATGCCATTAGTGAGCATAACGAACAAGTGTAGTTTGTTAAAAACACTATCTAGAACCATTTTATAATGTGTGTAAAAAAATGATGATCGATTTTCTTGATAACACAATAATTTGCATATGTAACCATCAAACAATGCAATTTTGTATGTTGTACAATTTTTTTAATTGATATAATTTAAAGTTTTAGAAGCATAAAGAAATCTTCGTTATTGATTTTTTAAATCACATTTTCAGTCAATATTTATTCCATTTGTAAAAACAACATAAAGAGAGTGATAAGTGAAACATGTTCCAATATATGATAGAGTTAAATGGACTAAAAAAATAGAATTCTAAACTAAACATCCATCCTAGAAAGATGTGTAAGCAATAGATTAGAAAATAAACTAGAAAATAAATATGAATAAACAAGCTTCCTATTCTAAAAACCTACAAACATTAGATAGAGAAAAAATGAAGCTCACACAAAGCAACAAAGCATAAATTTAAAATAAAGTTATCATAAATCCATTATTGTCAAGTAGATTTTCTCTAAATGATCAAGATGTGTGGGTGATCAACTCACCAACACAACACTAATGATCTTTGAATGATGAAATTGACAGAGTTATGTTGTATAGAAGATTCATGATAATAATGATGATTGAAAGGATGAATTTATAGACTTTTGGAAGATGAAATGGATGATAGATATTTGATCAAGGATCATGAATTAACTCAATTGGTTATGGATTTATCTCAAAGGGGTGAATGAATGAATGAATTTTTTTAGGAAGATTATCATTTTAAATTCATGAGAGGATAATATTGAACTTATTAATTCATTATATAGATAACCGGATAATGAAGTTACTAATTTGAGGGAGTTATCAAATGAAGGGATATTTAAGAATTTAGTAATTTATTTAAGGGATAATGATATAGAATTTTATTTATTTATTTAGATGATAATCAACTCATACCAATTAAGTAATAAACAATTATTTAAATAAATGATAATAATGATAATTAATAGAGAATAATGATAATCAATGGATAATATTGATAATTAATGAATAATAATAATTAATGACATGTGTAATACCCCTCCGATGGTATTTTATTATGATGTTATCATTATGGCACGCTTTAGATTAGCATAAGTGGATATTTGAATTAATGATGCTTTATGCCTTTGATTATATTATTGATGTTAGATTCGTCAGTTGGTAATACTATATTGGTGAAGGGGATGGGATTGCATCACTCGCTTGCGAGCACCCTATGATTTCGTGATTCCCTCTTCACGGTGTGTTTTCTATGATGCAAATATACATGTGCAATATTCAATTGTTCGCAGGTTAATAGGTACAAGACATCGACTCCACCTGATTTCACGGGTTTGAGTGTGTCAATTGCCAACGACATTTGATTGGGAGATAGTAGCTAGGCTTTCCGTGTCAAGTCATCACCCTAGTCTTGAGTGTGTCGTCGGTTGTAGTCTGGTTCAGTTGTTTTAATATTGTTCAATTGCCTTGATCTTATTAAATTGCAAGTTACAAAAGTTAAATAAATGACCTATGTAGTTAAGTTGTTGACTAAATGAATTTGGTTATAATTTGAAAAATGTTATTTAATTTATTAATTAATTTAATTTAATTAATAAAATAATTTAATCTTGGATTAGATTTATTTTATTGATTAATTAAATTAATTGTGTTATTTTGAATTAAGTTATTCATTTCGGGAATTAATAGATATTTTAAATTTAAATTAAGTTTGGAAATTGAAAAGGGTTTTAATTTCATTTTTGAAAATTAGAAAATGCAAAAATTGAAAATTGGAGATATTATCTATTTTTTGTTTTCAAAAATTAATTATGGTGGTTGAATGGATATTTTTTTCATTTTTTTTTGGTTATTATTTGGATTTTTGGGGAAAAATGGAGAGAGGATGAAAATTGGAAAAATGGAGAAGGAAGAAATGTCTGGTTTTGTGGGTTTTGGATTTGCTTGGAGGAACTGAAATCTGAAGAAGGATTAGTGCATCCTTTGGCATCTTCTCAAACTATGGGAACCCAGGTTTTCTACTTATTTGATTTATTTCATTTTGATAAGATTCATAATTTTCTACATGCTTATGAAATCTTGTAGGAAATTGAAGAAACCCTCTTTATTCAATCTGTGTTTCTCAAAATAAGATTGCAATATAGTTGTATCTGTTCATTTTGTGATTATTTGTTCAGCTGATTAAGCAAGATTATTTAATCTGGGTATATATATATTGTTAAAAATATATATATATATACATACATATATAATTATTCATTTTGTTTTTTGGATTTTATTGTGGAATCATGTTGTCAAAAAAAAAAAAAATTAAAATAAAAGTTCCCTGGCAAGTGGCGCGGATTTCAAAATCCGTAGTGTTCTTTTATTGTTTTTTTTTTTTAAATTTAAAAAAATATATAAAAAACGAAATGGAGAAAAAAAAATATATAAAAAAAGTTTTGGAGGGTTTGGGGGGAAGCTGTGGGAGGCGCTGCCCCCACCACCACCCCCACACAGGGGACGGTTGTGGAGGCAGAGCCTCCACCGCAACCTCCGCTCCCTCTCCCTTCGCGCCGGTCGCACCCCTTCCTAAGGGTTCGGTTGTGTGTAACACAACCGACGCCCCTTAGGGGGATCCGACTGTGTTACCCACAGTCGGCCCAAGGGTTAAGGTCGGCTGTGGGTTAAGCCGACTGCCGCCTATGAAAATGCGTCCGCCACCCTCCCCTCTCAAAACGCGCGCGCAACCTGAGGCAAGAAAACGCGCCCTAGCATTGGTTTGATTTTTTTAATTTTTTAATTTTTTAAAATAAAATATATTTTAATTTTAATATTATAGTTTATAATATTAAATATTAATATATATATATATAAAATAATAAAATAAATATATTAATATTTAATATTTTATTATACAATATTAAACATTAATATATATAATTATACTAAGTGATTAAATATATATATATATATATATATATATATATATATATATATATATATTTGGATAAATACATCTAATAAAATATGGATTAAATGTGGATATGATTTAAATGTAATTGAGGAAATTTAAATCTATATGCAATAGTCGAGTTTTTGATATTACTTTAAAATAATAATTATTTCTAGAACAAATATCTGATTATAAAATAATAGATGAATGAATGGATTTTAAAGAGTTATATTTTGGAAAAGAAGAGATTGTTTTAAAATGATAAGTTAATAGACGAATTATTGGATGTAAAAGTAATAGGATTTAATAGAGAAATTAATCGATTTTAAAATGATATGTCTGAATCGAAGAAGTAACTGCTTTAGTTATTATTGTTCATGAGCAATTAAGGATTAAATATTTAGTTCAAAATTCATCATTTGTCTGAAAGAGATAATATTAAAAATTAGTTAATTGAGACAATAAGCTATTGAATTTTATAAAGGCAGCGGATATATGATGTTTTAAAAGTAATCATGGATTCAATTGGTTAATGAAGTTAGTATTTCCCTTCTCTGCAATTGATGAGACAAATAATTATATTAATCAGTTATTCAGTTAAGGCAATTATTATCCTTGTTGTAAAATCATTTTGAAAAGGAAATGGATTTAGAATATCCAAAAGTAGTTTATTTCAATTACCTTCAGTGAATATTCCTTCGTATCCTTGTTTGGGGAAGTGGGTTAAATCTGTCTTTAATTTGTTAAGTCTTCTTGAAGGGGTTTAAATTATGTGGGTTGTCGATTTGTTACGTCAGCTTGTTTTGAATGCCTAGGGTAGTACCTAGTGTCTAGTCAGTATTTTACCCGGTTTTCGCAAACGGGGATGTTTTGTGCCTCCTGTGAAGGAGTGGATTATGTGATTTGTGGCTCCTTGTAAGGAGTGGCATTGATATCGTTGTTACCTCCAATGTTGGAGTAAGTTCTTTTTATGTTTCCTCCTAGAGTTGGAGTGGTCATGATGTCTTGTTGTACGCAATTGGGTTGCCGTTGTGATTGGTTATGTCTGGTATGTTGTCAAGTAGAAGAATGACTTTCGTTAGGGGCCAGAGCCGTGAGAGGTAAACTGGGTAACCTTCAGAAGGAGTTTATTTGCGTGATAACCAAAGCAAAATAATCCATGTCTGTAATGTTTTGGTGTACTTGTAGTTGGTACTTGATTATTATGTGTATGGTTTTCTTAACATACCTGATATGTTATTTCTGGAAGCAATGTAACCATGTTAGAGTTGTACTTGAATGTACTTGCGAGGTATTTAAGTTGTACTTGTGTGGAACATGTGATTGGTTGTGTCAGTTTGGATCCAATTATGATTCAGCCTGTCTAGAGGTAGTTGGTCTTGTCTAGGAATCCTTGTTACTGTCTCCTAGCATGGGGGGTGTGCCTTTGGGTTCCACTTGGTTGGGTGGTGTGCACCTTACTCTGTTGGGCTTTCTTCTTGTTCGCGTTGACGAGATTTCTAGTTGGAGAGCTCGTGGGATCCAATTACTTTTATGCTTTATTCATTTCAGTTAATCTTGTAATTTATTACCCCTCTTTATAATCGAGGTGGAAGTTGTAATATGTAATCTTGCTTTTGGATTTACCTCATTCGGGGAATGAGAGTTGTAACCTATTTGTTAAAAGGGATCTTATGGTATCTTTATTTTCTTTGATGAATTTATCTTGTATAGAATGAATATGTTCTTAATTTCATAAGTAATTAAATGCTGTGGTTTCAATTCTTTAATGTTGTTCGTGGGTTGTTAAGTAATCTCAGTCTCGTAACCTTAGAGGTTGTTGCAATAGTTAGTGATCTTGCATATTAATTTTACTTTAAAGAAAAATAAAATTAGTTCGTTTGTGTAGTTAATTGCAACTTCCTCTAGGGTTGCGTGGCGGGGCGTTACAACATGATTAATAAACAATTAGTGAATAATTAATTTTAGTGTCTAAATTTTTCCCTTTTTGAGACAATGTTCAAAGTAACATTGTTTCAAAGAAAAGAAAAGTGGTTAAGAAGAAAAAAGTAGAAGAGATGAAAAAGTGATGATATGCTCTAGTCAGTTGAAAGAAGTAATGGCCAATTAATTAGTGGGATAAATGATTACCCATCTAGAGGTTATATGCGCAAAAAATAGATGAGTGATCTCTCAAAATAAGAGACGTGAAGAAGAAAAAAATATATGGAAGATAGAAAATAATGGAAGAAAAATAGAGGAAAAATGGAGAAAAACTAAAATATGGATGCAAGAAAGATGATTATGAATGAAATGAGGAAGATGGATTTATTATGATGATTAGTTATGTTTCCATGCCAAGGGAAACATTTATTTAATATATCAATGGATATTATGCACCAACCTATAGAAGACCAAGGTGATAATAAATTCCAATGCGTAGACTAACTCAAAAAGAAAAGATCACTTACAAGCACATGCTATATAGAACCATGATGTTGTTGTAGAAATATATTACAAGGACTATGATATATGAAAAAAAATGAAAACACACGCAAGCAAGCAAGAAAGCATACACAATAATACAAAGATAAACATAATTTTTCCTTTAGTCAAGAAGAAAATTGATTGATTGATTGATGATGATGATAATATTATTGATGGTAACAACAAAACAAGGATTGTGTTGTTCACAATGATAAAAACACAAGGATTATGAATGGTTCATCCCAATGACAATAAGTTGAGTAAAATAGATCAAGGTTTGCAATCAGGTTTGCAACAAAACCAAGGGATTTTTTGGATGTTGTGCTAGATTACATAGAAGGATTGCATGGATAAGGATTGTTGTATTTGGATAAAATGATTTTTGGATTAGATAAATTGCGGGGAGATGTAGGATAGGCAATTGGATTGGAGTGTTGTGAGGAATGTTTGGATTGCTTAAAATTAGAAGCTTGGAACAAATGACAAGGGAAAACCAAGTCTAGTTATAAGGATGAAAGGATAAAGGATTTATTAGGTAGAGTATTTGAGGATGATTAGGTGGGGGATAGGAGACATGAGTATTTTTGGATGGAGGATAGGAGATAGGAGAATGATTAGACTAGAGGATTTTGGATGTGATCTCCAAGGACTATATTTCATAGGAATATCATGTTTTCTCCAAAAAAATGTTAGATAGTGCTATGTAGGAAATTGTGTGACATTTGATGATGCATGGCCAAAGGATTGACATGCCAAGATTTTTCCAAAGCATGTATTAATTCTTTTCCCTAGTCATTGTCAAGATCAAAGTGGGTAGGCAATATGGATGGAAACAATGTGGGACAAATAGATGCCAATATCATGACAAAAGGTGTGATGGATGAGACAAATTTTCCCCAAGTATAATTCTACACATAGATAATTGACTTTACACATAATTCTTATTTGATAGGTTTTTGCTGCAGTACTTCTCCAAAGTGCCATAAGAATAGTTTTCACTATTGGATAAATGATTTTTCTTTACTTTTTATTTTGTTAGACATGAAACCTATGGAAATTCTTTCATCCTAGTGACTATCCCAAGGTGCCATAGAAATGGTTTTCACCAGAGGGCAAATTTTCTCTTTACTATTTTTTCTTTTTGGTTTTTTAATGGCATTGGTGTTTAGATGATCATTAAATATTCTAGTCTACTTGATGGTGTTGATATAGATGCTTGAGTTATGATATGCCAATAGTTACCTACACGAAGGAGTTGACTTGTTAGGATCATGGTGCTTTCACACAATCCAAAAATGTTATAATGACTCTTGTTGATACTAGGGTTGGTTTTATCTAAATGCACACATCTTGATGGAGTGCTACTAGAGTCCTTATGATAAAGTGTTGTTTATGGGATGTGATGGATTTTTGAGTTAGGATTTTTGGATTTTAGGTGAGATGTTAGATTGTGATGGGGGATGTTAGATTGAATGGATTATTAGAATTTTAGATGTAGGTTTTTTAATTTTCCAAACTTGGGATGCTAGACAATTGAGTTTGGATTTCTTATTGGGATTGTGTTTGGGACCAATGCTTTTACACACCTTGCACATTGGGATTGAGGACCATTTTGAAGGAGTTGAACACATGTTATTTATCAAAGTTTTTTTTTATATGGATCTAAATTTTGATTAACTATTAGATTTGGATTATTTTCTTTACTTGATCCAATTTTCTTTAGGATTCATTTTGACTTTAAGTGTCCACTTTGATATTTAGATTCATTGAATTTTTGACATTTGATTTTGATATTTTCTTAGTTATACTTTTTTTTTGGGTCCCAATTAGTGGGTTTAAGGATTTGGGAATGATGGTATATAATGTGGGTTGAAGGAATGTTGTTAACAACCTCAAAGTAAGGACTACACATGGACCCTAATTTGTTGCTTACATTAGATGAGGTTGCCCTCAATGTGAACATGAGGTACCACTAACATCGTTAGATTTATTGATCAATGAATTGTCAAGATCTTGGCATCTACGATTTGTACAAATGTACACTAATCCTATGATGCCTTGTTCTTGTTGGCTTTATCCTTTTCCTTGATATTACATTTTTTTTTGACTTATTTTGTTTGTGATGGGATATCCTATTATTTTGGAAGAAAGATGATAAACCATCATTATGTAGTTTGGAGGCATCAATGTTTATTATTTTCTCTTTTGTGAGAAATCCTACTTCGATAAAAGTGGATGATCCTAATTGATAGGATATTGGGGATTTCTCCTTGTTTATTCTTGTTGTCACTTCATCATCTGGAATGTTGATGTGATCCATCATAGCTGTTTTTTTTTTTTTCAAATTTGGATTTATAGGTCTGCCTGCACATTTCTTTAAACGGATTCACAAACCCATAAAAAATCCAGTCTCTGCATATGTCGATACCATTGCATTCCAGGACAGTTCATTTCACTCTAACATCTAAACGCAACCGACAGAAGAATGCTCCTCCATCTCGACACTGTAGTTGATAGTAGG
This sequence comes from Sequoiadendron giganteum, assembly GCA_007115665.2. Lineage (NCBI taxonomy): Eukaryota > Viridiplantae > Streptophyta > Pinopsida > Cupressales > Cupressaceae > Sequoiadendron > Sequoiadendron giganteum. The sequence goes on from VCHN02000176.1 coordinate 32,799, forward strand.
GACCCTATAGACCCCCACTCGTGATGTTAGTAGTTATAGTATGGGCTTTGGCATGCATTAGCAGACTATATACGGTGCTTCACCCTTAGAAGAGCCCAATATAAATTAGATGTAGCACACTCAATAGAGTGGAAAAAATATAGGTTCATCTGTCAACAAAGAAAGAAATATAAGTTCATTTGGCAACAAAACATATAGGACCATGGATTGATTGTGTATAAACCAATCTGGATATATCACGCAAACCGTTACATTAAAATGTATTGAGAACTCCAAAGGAACATGAGGAATAGGAAATGATAGCAAACAGACTTGATCTGTAATGTAGAACATTGCATTGTAAATCATGTAGAGAACACGAAATAACCTAAAGAAGGAGCTTGCTAAACAGATGTTTTGTTGGTTTCCTTTTTGCATACAAAGAAAATGCACACTATGTTTGTGTTGTAAACGTTATCGCTTTAAGTCATGTGTTCATACAAAGTGGGAAGGATGCTTGAGGTGCCAACTGTATTGTCATAGTCATCAATAACACACATGGAACTTCGAAATTGTGGTGTAATTTATCATTTACTTATATGTTAATTCTTTTATTTTAGAAATTTTTATCTACCAATAGAAATAAATAGTATGTGTTGACAGCATTTGTAGAGGAACAAATATGTTTTCATTTTTTTCCGCTGTTAAAGGGTATTGGGGAACATCACTAGGTCCAGACCGTATTCAGTAATGAACATATGCTAGTCATGGACATGTGACTACATGTGCTCGAGTCACACTCTTTACAAATGCACTGCTCTACCCTTTCAGTATAATCACCATCAAGATAGTTGTGGATGCTTGAGTTATTGTCTTTACAAATGTATCATAATCTTTTGAACTGAAGAGAGATTTTGTTAGGATTAAGGTGTCATCTATCTTGTAAATTTTATGTAATATTGCATGGTTCCAACATCCTTGGAAAGTGTTCCTAGATATTTAGGGTGAATTGGAAAAATATTTTGTAATATTTATTTTCACCATTGTTTGTATTACATTCAGAAGGGGTGATGGGTTCCACTAGTAGTGGTAAAGATGACATGTGGACATAAATATTTTAATATTGTTTTCTTCACATATGGATGTATAGAATAAGATAATAAAAAATAAGAAAAATGACAAATGAGTGACTATTGGTATTCTCCAAGTGGGTGCTTGGAAAGACAATAAGCGTCTCTTGTATTTCATCATTTATTGCATTTAATGTAATGCTTATCTTCCATGTTTGGACATTCAGGCTGGAGGGAAAGTATTGGAGACAAAACTAGTGTCCTTTCACATTCCAAGGTGGAATTCCAAGGGTTGGGACGTTTGGAATGAAGAGCCATCTTTGGACGCCATGTTTGGTGGATTAGATCTCTTCACACATATATAAAATCAGCTCTTTGGATGTAGAAAATATAAGCAACAGTTGAATGTAGAGTTTCATTGTAGGAACAAGGACGAGTTGAGGCATAAGGAGGTTGTTCATAGGTGCACAGGTGTTGCCATGTTGGAGGCAAAGATGAGAATTTAAATGAATGTATTGTAATTTTTTTTATTTGAAGATAATGCATATTTGGCCTCTCTTCTTGGTGGAGTTTTTTTCTGCAAGGGTTTCTCCACTTAAATCCTATGTTATGTAATATTCTTATGTTGCTGATTTGTGCCTCATTGCTACTATCTTATGGTGATGTTATTCCTTCTTTATTGCTGTTTTAAGTTCACATAAGGTAGTGTTTAAGCATGTCACGTTGATTGATTTTTGACATCATAAAAAAAATGGATCTAATCATGGTAATTCCATATTAAAGCAACTTAATTTTTAAATTTGCATATAAGTTTCAGATTTTCATGTTGTTGTAGTCCAAACCTTGTATCTCATCCATTGAAGTCATATTTAGATAGAAATTGAATTTCCCAACAATTGCTATTAGAGCCTGATTATTTCTCATAGCCAAATCATAATAAGCTTGATTATTTTTTCTCCATTACAAACCCAACACAAATGTGGGTTAATGCATTTTTTTAATTTAGTGCAATATGCAAAATTTTATAAGAATATTTTTTTTGACTGATTTTAGAGTGAGAGCAACATAATATAACGCATTAATAGGTTCATTTGTGTGGCAAGTTATGAAGAAGTAAATTGCCTGCTGTCGTGCATAGGCAATATGAATCAATTAAATAGATGAAATTTTTGAATTTGAAAAGAAAAAAAAAGAGAAAAGAGAGATAAGAGAGGAGTAAAATTGGATGTGGAATTTATATTTGGCCAAAAACAATTTCTTACAACTTTTAAACACTAAGTTCGCCATAAAATTACTTAGGTGTTCACTTAGTCACTGCAATGATGTAAATTTACAATGAAAATTTTGAGTCTTTCTAAGGGGAACCTAACTGTTCATGAGAATTTCTCATTAATTAAGGTCACTCTGGACAGATAAATATTGTAATTAAATTTACATATCTTCATGGGTAAAATTGACAGAAATGGAGAACCCTGTTTCTCCTTTCAAATTCTTATTGAGATATCAGTTATTTAAAATTTCTAATTGTCTACAGTTCTGGCCATCCTTGGCATATTAGTAAGAAATGAAAACAGTTCAAAAGGACAGATATAGTAATATTCTCAGGTGAAACTATCAATCAAAGTTTAAAGTTCTCTGAATGCAAAATATGATGCTTTTTTAGGATGCAGTATTGCCCCATTATGCTTTTGAACCCTGCAAATGCAGAGCATGGATCATACAAGAAGTTGGACAACCAAAGATTTTGAAAGACACCACACTTTAAGAATATTCAGAATGAGTGTATGGAAGAAAATTTCAGGATCTTTCAAGAAGGACCAAAGCATTTAAAGTATGTTGTTTGAAGATGAAGTTGCAGCAAGGAAGAAAGAAAATAAAACTCTAGATGGTGACACAGGTTCCAACAATGAAGGATCAGACATGCAGGTAGAATTAAGGCTGAGAAAGGAACAGCTTTATCTCAATTAGCAGCTTAATGAAGCTCTTATTCAGAAACAAATATCAGTGATGCCCAATTTAGGCAGTCCTCACACAACAATTGTCCATAAAATGGTAAAAGTTCTTGCTGTAGACGTCTAAACAAATATCACTTAGAAATCCTTGCTTGTAAAAGAAGGAACCTATTCTTACAAGATAAGATGAAGCAAAATATATTTGTGATGAACCCAATAACCAAGGTTGATGGAAAGATTATTTTGTAAGCTAGTGAAATAGAAGCTGCTCTCCCAGTTAAAAAGCAAGATGAAACCTCCTACAAGAAAGCATTTTGGGAGGGCTACGATACAATCACTCTAGAGACCTGAAAAAAGCTTACGCCTCTATACCTAGGTTCCTTCAGAATTTTCCTTCAAGGTGTTAATGTCTCAGGCTTATAGGTTTCAAGGTCTTATTATAAGTTCTAATAATTATAACAGTCAATAGGAAAATAAAATATTTAATAATCTAATAATCTAATCCACAATAGCTTAAGCAGTCATTCAAATGCAATTATAGTACTGTGACAGCTCATAGTCATATATCAATTAGAAAATGAATTTATAAAATCAACAAAGCTAGATGAGCCAATCCGCTTTCAAACTGATAGAAGGCGTTTAAAAAGAGAACCTTGAATCTATTCACAAAATCTTAGTGAAGATCCTCAGCACACCCAACGGCAAGCCAATGAGCGTAAGTCTCCTCAAACACTAAACTTTAATAACATCTTACGTCCCCAGTGCTACTAAAACTACCATACTTGATTTTCTTGTATGCAAATTTTGCTTTGATAATATTGTTCTTAGTTTTGATAAATCAAAGAGAGATTGCAACAGGCTACAAATAATGTATCAATCTAAAAGAAAACCCCACAAACTGTATGCAGGAGAATTATTTGATAAAGCTATTTCAGCCTTGAGTGCAATTTTTTGAGTTCTGCGTGATTGTGCTAAGCAAATAGCAGAACTGTGGATGGGAGGGTAAAATGGGTATATTAGAGGTCTGAATCTGAGTAGATTCATGTTTGTATGCATGCTTAAGAGGCTAGATCAGTGTCTTTGTCATTTGCCGTGAAGATTCAGGCGAGTGATTGGCCACATTTTGCTGGAGTATTTTTCCCAAATTTGGGTTTCTACAACGCAAATCCTTTCTCTTTATTATGTCCTGAATGTTTTGCTCTCATATACACTTGCAAGCTCAGTTGATAGATTGGTAAAGTATCCAATGTTCATTTCCATAGAGCAAATCTGTATGTTGATGACTAATGTATAGAATATGCATCCTAGTTTACAGAGCGTCTTGATTATCATTCTCCCTAGTTAGCATACTGTCAGTCTTAATTTGAATCTAAATGGCATGTTATTCTTGAGACTGGTATCTAAAATAGATAAAGTAGTTCTTCAGTCATATTGTCAGTCTTAATTTGAGATCTGCTTGCAATGTTGATTTCCGTAGAGCAAATTTGTAAGTTGATGACTAGTGTATATAATAGCCATCCTAGTTTACAAGTGTCTTCATTGTCATTTTCCCTAGTTAGCATAATATTAGTCTTAATTTGAATTTACATGGCATGTTAGTCTTATTATGATATTGCTATCAAGATTCAACCGTGTAGTTTTTTGAGTCAATCTCGTTGACCCATGTTTCATGAGTAGTGGTTCATAGGAACCCATCTCTCATGATAATGAACGGTCCACTTAGCACTCATTGCATCTAGGTGATGCTCATAGAGGTGAAGCATTGGACCTTCCTAGGAGGTCACCCATCTCAGTACTACTCCAACTCAAGTGCGCTTAACCATGGAGTTTTCCCCAAGGTTAAGCCTATACTACTCCAACTCAAGTGTGCTTAACCATGGAGTTTTCTCCAAGGTTAAGCCGGGCTTAACCTTAGGGAAAACTCCATGGTTAAGCGCACTTGAGTTGGAGTAGTATTGGGATGGGTGACCTCCCGGGAAGGCCTAATGCTTCACCTTTGTGAGCATCACCTAGATGCAATGAGTTCTAAGTGGACCATTCATTATAACATGAGGGATAGGTTCTTGTGAACCACTACTCATGAAGCATGGGTCAATGAGTTTGACTCGTGAAACTACATGACTAAATCCTAATAGCGATATCATAATTTGACACACAACTTCTCATCAAACTGCATTACATTGATATTGTCTCACTTTCCTTTTCTCACTCTTTCTATATCAATCTTTCATGATACTTAATACAGAAGAGACAACACACTCTATTTTCCAATTTTTTGCATCACACTTACATTACCCCATTTCCTCACTTAAAAAGAAGAACTGCCCTTATTTCTTTTTAGGTTTATCAGAAATGATTAGCCCTAATCTCTCTGTTTTCCTCTTTTTACATTTACATCATTACATCCCATGAAGGGTTACAATAGTTGCTCGTTTTTCACTTTCAAAGAATTACTCAAAGATGATTATCAAGTTACCATGCTACAGTCGAGCAACAGTGATAGATGTTACCATGATCATGAAGGAAGGATCATTCTAAAAAGATCTTCTTACTGGAGTACTCAAGCATTGTGCAAATATAGTAGGCAAACTAAAACCTGTTCTCTCAAGCAGCCTACACAAGCAGTGCTAAAAACAAAACGGCATAATATCTATAATAGACCAAATCTTCAACTTCCATGTAGAAGCAAACACTTATCCCTTATTAACTTTTCCAGTAAAGGTAACGGTTCTGCAAGGATAAATAAATGAGTACCTGTGAAGACTAGATATGCATTTCCCATGAGAGATTTACCAGGTCTGCGTGGAGATAGAGTGGCTCGAGCTCTTTTCCCATTCGAGCTTCCATCTGATGGCAAGAGACCGACAGGTGAAACGACCATTGTCATGGTCTTCTAATCTTCCTTATACGCTGTCAAAGTTCAGTAACCTTGCAGATTTCTCAATGAAACGACTGAAAGAAAGTTATCATGATGGCGGCCAGAGTAGGGTTCCAAACCCTTTGAGCAATAAAAATGTTTTGACCTAAACTTCCAAAACAACCACATCGTAATCCTTTGCAAAGAATGATAGTCATTTGGAGTCCGAGAGGACATACATTAAATTATCAAAAAATCATTAATAGACTTTGAAATCCGCTTTCTTACCGCACAACCACGGTCTTCCTTCGGACAACCCGCGGTATAGCGGTGACTAGCACTAACTGTTACCGCTTCCTCTTTGATGACAGCCTGCGGTGTAGCAGTAGCTGTTTTGCTTGCCGCTAATTGTTTCCACCGCACTACCGCGGTCACTGGCTTAACTACCAGCGGTAGCATGGTAAGACCTTTGAAGTCCGCGGTCTTACCAAAGTAAAGCATGCCGATGAAAAAACAAACTCATAATGCCTTTTCAAAACCATGAGCAAACAGTGACTTGCATGCCGACAGGCATTATATCAATTTGATAGCCATTGACTAAAAACAAATTGCCATCACATTTGAAATCCAATGCTATAATATGATCAATGGTATCCAAAAACATGAAGACTGATTTCATGTAAAATCCGCAAAGCCATAAACACAATACTGAACAACCCTTATAGAATGCCAAAGACTGAATACTAAGAGCTTCAAGAACATTAACAAACTCTTCATCATACTCATATCGCTGACAAAAAATGGAGGAATATACCATTGGTATGTTTCAAGAACATGTTTCAATTTCAAGATGCTTGTTACTGATCAAGCCATAATTAGTCAACCTGTAGAAGTACTGAACATGCCAAACACATGTAACCAAATGAATTACTGAAGCACAAAATATCAAAACCGAAACAAGTCACCTGAACAGTGGAACATAGAACCTGTAACCAGAATGCCTCAACTGAGATCTGCACATGGAGTTAAACGATCAGTACCACCATATATAGAGACAACTGTAAAGTAAATATGCCAATCAGGAAAGCAGATCAACTGAGAAAGTAACCACCAAGATGCCAGAGGTAATACAAATTGTCATCAAGGACAAAACAGCACAAGAGGGATTCAACAGAAGATGGGTTCTTGTGAATCACTACTCATGAAACATCGGTCAATGAGTTTGACTCGCAAAACTGCAGTTGAATCCTGATAGCAATATCATAATTTGACACACTGTGGAAAATACCTCCTACTTATCAATGTTAGTCTTAATTTGAATCTACATGGCATGTTATTCTTGAGACTGGTAATCTAAAATAGATAAATTAGATAAATTTGAAGTCTGCTTCATTTTGTGTTGTCATGCGATTGATATGATTTTCAGAAAGACACGGACTGTGATAGAGCCAGTCAAAGTAGATGAAACAAAATTAGATCCTTAATTTCTTTGTCTGATATATCAGATAAATCAAGAAAACAAAACGTGCAAAACATTCACCATATGCCCATAATAAATAACATAGTATATTTGGAACAATTATTTATAATAATAGATAACTCTTAATCAGAAGTTGGTAAATAGATTAGACAGATTCCAAGAACGACTAAGTTCAAAGCTTAGCTGTGAAAAATATTTCCAGCAAGGGGCTTGCACCAGCCACCATTACCTAATCACAGGAGAAATCACTCCAACCTGCAAGCTGTAAAAGCCTAATAATCTCAACATGTGACAAATTGTTGGCAGGGCCTAGGAGACTTGCCTACTTGACAGGAGCTTCACGTTAGGCATTCTGGTCTTATAGTGTTAAACACAGGCTGTTTAGGTGGATGCCAATGTACCACTAAGTGCCTGATGTGTTCAGAATTGTATCCCTTAGTGTCAGTTTACTTATACAGATAAGAAATGCTAAAGAAGAGGGTGCAAATTCTCTGGTGCCAACCTGATTAAGGATGGTTGTAAACCTTCCAAAGATCAGTCAGTGGTGCTTCAAGAGTTTTCAAACAAATTTCTCGAGAAATTGCCAGGATTACTGCTCAAGTGTGCTTTAATTTTCAACCGAGTCCATTATACAACAGAGCTTGACCACAAGGTTCCGTATAAGGTGACTATTCTTAAATTACACAATGTAAGGATCTAGAAATAGGAGTTTCTAGGTAAGATCTTGGTTAGACAGTGTTTTACCATTGGGAGCACCAGTGATATTTGTTATAAAGGAAAATTATTCGCTGGAACTATACATTGACCTTAAATCTTAATAGCTAAGCAAGGAACATTTAGAAATTCTTACCTTTTAACCTATATCAACTGTTGGTTTAATTATAGGAACATAGTTGGAGTGTTTCAGAAGGACTAGGGGTGCACATAGCTTGAGGTGCGGATAGCCTTAACTACAGATCAAGGAAGCAATATACATAATACAACATTCAAAACCCAACATGGACAATATCAATTCACAATTTTTCCATTTTGATTGACAAACCTACCAGCAGCATTCATAAGCCTCATGAATAATGTTTTCTAACACTTGCACCAGTTTGTGTTGGCATTCTTCTTGAATGATGTTTTCATCAACCCTTATGCAAAGGAGCATGAGGATGATAAAACTATGTTACATCCCAAATCAGGCCTAGACATCATCCAGATGCAGCAAACTGTACTTTTTAACTAACAAAGCTATATTCTGCAGCCAAGTGTCAGAAGAAGCACTCAAACAGGACACAAAATCCTTTGTGAATCCCTTATAACATCACTGTGACATCTTCAATCATCATATTATGTCATTTTGACCAAATTATGACATAGGTTATGATATCATGGTGACTAATTATAATGGCATCATTGCTTTGACAACAAAATATCAATGAGAATATGATTTTTTTTAATTTTAATATTTTTTCTCTTTCTGACTAGACCAACCTGTAGACCTCAACCAACTTGTCAGTTATAATAGTAATAATATCTCAATGCAAGTAAAAAAAAACCAACTTTCTCAATCATTGACTGTATTTTCACTTTTCTAGGAGGTTTGCACTGCAAAAAATGATTGCCTAGTGATTAGATCTGTTAATCAAACCTACCATGTGACATGAGGAAACATCAACATATCTATCAATTTTAGTTTTGGCTTAAGGGATACCTCAATGATTAGAGATAGTTGCAAAACTAAAAGATTGATAAGTGTGCTCCAAGGTTTCTGCCTTTACTTTCCTTGCAAGATGCAAGACATAATTTATGCAAGATCTGACCATGGATATTGCTGAATTGTTTTTTCCCAAAAAAATCCTATAAGGGAAAAGGTCAGATTTTTTCCTTTCTAGCTTTCATGGAAACGAATTTCCTAGTAGCCCTATTGATCATTCCATGTAGCCCTTGTATTCTTTTGCATAACATAAGTTGCATTGATTTAAAAAAAAAGAGCTATTTGATTTTGATAGCAACACTGAAAGTGGTTAAATCAGTGTGCAAAGCATCTAACGGTTAACCTTTCTTTATCTTTTTTAAATACAACTACAATGTAATTGTTAGAAGTGGTGGGTTGATTGTGTCAAATGTTTTTGACAATCATAGACATCAATAAAACCTAACAAGTAAGATATTACTCAATTTGTCTCTTAATTTGAAATTTGCTTGACATTGTGTTATCATGGAATTGATATGATTTTGGTTGTTGCTTACTCTATTTAATGTGTTTTATTTATAGGTGGAATGCATTCCAAAAGACAAAGAGCATTCACGGAATATACTTTAATAAAACCTAAGTAAGATATTACTCAACTTGTGTTGTTAATTGGTAGGTTGTTGCTATATTATGCAAAATGAAAAGAAATTTTGAATCAAAAAAATCATTACATAGTATCATAGATGTAGAGAACTATGAATCAATTAATAGACATACAAAGACAATTGACATAGTATTGAAAAACAATAACATGTTCAGAATAAAACCATTTGTATATAACATAGGCAATTGTCATTTTGACTCTTTCCAACTATTGTTACATATGCAGTACACTTCTGTAGAACTACACAATGGAACTATTGACCATTTTCTAAATTGCCTAGCAAATAGTGATCTTGAAGCTTTATTTTTATACAGATATGAGCTAGACTGCCAAACATTAGATGAATTGCATGGACTGAATGATGTTAATACGTATCTACGTTGTATGCGATTGTCTACAGTTCCAAAGCCAAACTTTAATGAGTATGGCTTTTGGGGGGACTTACTTTTTCTTAAGTGTCTAGATATTCAAATATGTATATGTTCTTTAACAATGTAATGTGCCAACTCTTATGTAAATACAAATTTCTTAATTTTACACCAACAAGTAAAGGCAACGAGTAATAAAGACATTGCAATAAAAGTTTTCTTTTCTTTTATTGATAATTTCAAAACAAGATACACTATATTTCAACAAGAAATCCTTTTCATTTCAAATATACATTAGAGTAAGAAAACATACATGAACATACATAGCTCATAGATCTTTTGAACAAATAGTAGTAAGATGGTCCAGGTTCCTTTCCTTTCAAATCTTGGTACTTCAATAGCCTGCTGTGGAGGAGAAGCATCACTCGGGCGCTTTTCCACCAACCATGGACTTATAATGCAGTCCCCCACACATCTATCATTCGATAGATGGCCCTCCCTTCGACGAAGAGATTGGTAGAGTAACCGATATTGTTAACCAACTGAGCATAGTGTCGTGTCCTACACAACTAATACTTTGAATCCAACAATCTTGAACTAGCATGTAATGCTGGATCACGACAAATTGACAGTGTAGTCTCAAGTTTCACACAATCTAAGTGGAGACTCGTACCTTGCACTATTTTGGGCAAAGTTTTTTAATTCACTAAACGACTAAGAGTCATCTATCACATACACTACTCAAGGCCGATTTGACTTAAGGCTATCTTACCCTATGCATAGGTATTGTCCTTTATTGGATATTCAATAATCCTAGACTAACCTACACCAATCTATCTTACTAGGAATGAGTAACAAGTAAGTTGACAAGAACCCTCTCATTATTGGATTACTTATCTTAAGAGAAACACTAGCTTTCCTAGTTATCTTAACAACTTAGCTGGTGTACATCAAGTGACTCTTTCTTTCAGTCAAACCTAATATGTAATATCTAATGCAACAACATTCTCCTATTATATGACTCTCTGTTCCCACAAGAGTAGTTCTAAATGTAAATCTTGACGGGTCTTGTTTGGGGATTGACTTTTGGCTGGCTGCAAGTTGTTCTTTTTGCAGCCCTGTCTTTGATTGTAAAGGGTTTTGAGTTCCTTCAAAACCTGCTTTTACCTGAATAAAAAACATTCTCCTATTATGGAGATAGTACAAACATTGTAAAGAATATCAAGAATGCATCTTTCCCTCTTTTCCTATTAAACAAACATATTCACTACCTATGCACAAATAGGGAGTATGAATTTCCAACAACATATAAAATCACGCACAAACAAAAAGTATACATCTCTAACAACATAGAAATTCATGTATAAAATTAGTAGAAGAATATCCCATGCCTGTGATTTGCTTTCCCTCAAAGTGTTGATAATACAGTCTACACTTTAAGATCAATCCAACAATTCCCAATACCTTAGGTAACTGACAACTCCTCAAAATTCACTCCTTCTCACTCAAGAAATGGATATACAGAACTGGTAAAACCACACAAGTATTTAACCAACAGGCATATATTTTGGTATGATGCACCTTCTCCAATATTTACTTAATAAGTACGAATGAACAATGATCAAATTACAAGTGTGAGGAATGATCAAAAGCAAGTGTGATGAATGATAAAAAACAAGTGTGATGAATGATAAAAAAATAAGTGTGATGAATGAGGAATGGGCGACTATTTATAGAGCCCAACCCCCAACTTTTTTCCTATAGTTTTGGCATGTGGTTTGCCACCACATCCGTTAGACATTTTCAAACTAGAGGTGGTGCTAGTTCCCTGCCATACTCAACATATAAATTGGTGAATCATCCTCCAACAATTGACAACATTTTGAAGACTATTTCCAAGCACATGGAGAAATTGTGTCAATTGACACCTACAGGATTATTCTCAGATGTGGTACCAATTTCATATTATGTCAGGTTAAGATAATCACAGAGAAAAAGTCATTTGATGAATTATGTACACATAGCTTATTATCAGGCTGAATCGATAGAGCTACAAATAGTGTTGGTTTTGTTATTTGCCACAGACTTGGTCAAACACCTTGGTTCTTGCGTGTATTTTGCAGAGGATGCGTGACTTCTTCAACGCCATTTTTAGTTCCATTTCCTTCTAAACTTTAATCGATATGATATATCAATTCTTAAATATTTGCTCAAATATTTCGAATGATAAGATTCAAAAATATTTCGATTCCCATAGTTGAATAAATATTTCGATTTCCATAGTTGAATAAATATTTTGATTTCCATAGTTAATTCCAAAGTTTGATTTGTAATGCCCCGCCAAGTAACCCTAAAGGAAGTTGTAATTAACAACTTAAGCGAACCATTTTTTTTTTTTTAAAAGTGTAATTAACATACACATTCACTTACTAATTACAATAACCTCTAAGACTACAAGGTTGGGATTACATAAACCCACACAAACATCTACATATAATCACAACATTATATACTTTATGAAATAAACATCATACATCATAAGGATACCACATAACATAATAAAATAAACATCCAAGATACAATCTCATAATCATTATCTTAATCCAATAGTTACATCACTCATTCCCAGAATGAGACAATAGTACAAATGTATTACAGTTACATAACTCCACCTCATAACAAAAGAGGGATAGATAACTTGTACAAAATGAAATATTACAAAGCAAGAATAACACAAGAACTAGTGAGCTATCCATTTGGATGTCTCGCCACTAAGTACTGAAGATAGATGGGGACCCAACGGTGTATGGTGCATGTTCCACCCAACCAAGTGGTACCCGAAGGCCCACCCCCATGCTAGGAGATAGTAACAAAGTAACATGGACAAAGATCTACAACCACTATCCAAAGGCAGACTCATACTGACATAACCAAATAAATGCTCAACACAAGTACAACTCTCACATTACTGACATAGGTCACATTGCTTCCAGACATAAAAATAGATCAAGTATGTTTAGAGAACCATACACATAAAACAATTAACAATAGTTGTCCTAGATAGAGTGTCATCGTATAGTAGTCATGAGATCTCCTCTGGGCATCCTTCATAGGCTCCGGTAATCCTGGTGACCTCAACCGAATCCCGACCCTCATACTCACTCATGCGGCATCAAATACCTCTCGTACTGACAAGGTAAATGACTATGCCATTTTAGGCCTTCTCACTCATCCCAAGTCTAAACGAGCCCTTGTGTCTATGAGTGAGGCTTAAATTATCTTGATTAGTGTGGAAGGCATCCTAATCATTTAAGTACATTAATTTAGTTATCACTTGATTAAATCACTTTTGAAGGTTACCTGATTTACCTCTTTGGGCTCCGACGCCTAACATAAGCCACTCTTCTAATGGACAACACACCATAAAAACCATACTCCAAGGGAAACACAAGTGCATACAACCTAGGCATCATAACCACTCCAACACAAGGAGGAAACAAATAATACAATTCACTCGAAACATCTTGGAGGCAACAAACACATAGTCCACTCCTTTCACAGGAGGTACAAAACATCCCCGTTCGTGGAAACCGGGTAAAAATTGAAAAGACACCATGCACTACCCAAGGGAAAAACAATGGTTGACATAAAGAATCGACAACCCTCATCCTCTAAGATCTTCTGGAAGACTTACAATTTCGGACTAACACTTAATCCCATATCCCAAAAAACAACTTGACGAAATAGCTACAAAAGCATTCAAGTCATTAATCAAATCTAATATTTGGATTTCTTAAATCCATCCTCAATCAATAGGTAACATTGACAAAGTCAACGACACAATAACAGGTTAACTCAAATAATCGTTTAACCCTATTACCTCTTCTATTATTGGAAATCTAAAACAATTAAACTCACTTCCCTTTACGGAATAAAGAGATAATAGAACATTTAAGGCAAACACGAGGAAATTACTATCTTTTGGATATTCTAAATCCACATCTCTTTCAATTTCTACTCACAATAATATAATTGCCCAAATAGAAAATAAATAAATTAAAGTAATTAATTGCCTCTTCAATATAATCAATTCTTAAATTTACTTTTAAAAAAAACCACATAAATCTATGCAAGTATACCTTTTCAATTTTCTAACCAAATCCTATATCTCTTTCAATTTTCTATATAAAACATGCAATTTATAAAATATCTTAAAATATCTTTTCCTTAACAATTCAACCATGCATTCAAATCTTATCTTTTAAAAAACTCCATTCAAAACTCAATTACATGCGTCTAAATAAAACAACATAAAATATTGCATGTATTCTCAAAAGAAACTACTCATGTAATATATACATTAAATATACATCCTTATACTTAAGTGTATATATACATCTTATATAATATTTACTATCTTTTACATAATATCCATTCGATAAATTCGAAATAATTAAAAATTCTATTAAAATATTCCATAAAGCATATATACAAACATACATATATACATTATATATATTTTACCTCTTATATTTATAATGTATATATATCTATTTAATATATATTTAATTTTAATTTGAAATTCCGAATTTCTTCGGAAGCAACGGATTTAAGTTTTATATATAATAAACCCCTATATTTAATCGAAACTAACATAAGAATTAAACAAGGTTACACAGTAACCAAAAAGCAAAAACCCATAAGAAATGAGAGGGTTTTATTTTGTTTAAAACAAAAGTACACACAGGGGTGCGCCGGCTATACTATGTACAGTCCGACCACTCCCAAGGAGGTAGGTGGGGGCAACGCTCCCCATGGGACAACACATCCCCCTATGAGGTGGGCGCGCTATCACATGGGCAGCGCCTCTCCTCATCGTAGGTATGTGGGCGGTGGGGGTTGACCTCCCCACCAACCACAGTCAAACAATGTTTTATATTATTTATTTTTAATTCAGATTTCCACAACAAGATTTAATTCACACGAATTTTCTCGAAATTCGTTTCCCAGAAACGTCATATGGACAACGAAAGTAAAATAAATAAAAATTTTAAATACAATCTTCAAATAGAATATATATATATATATATATATATATATATATATATATATATATATTTACACATACATTTATTTATTGGTAAAATTGAGAAAATAAATAAAAAATAATCAGTTACAGAAAAATTAACAAAATGTTTTAGAATGATTTTCTAAATTCAAGAGGTTTAAAATTAATTTCTTTTAAACCATTCCTTCAAATTTTCAAATAATAAAAAAAATAGGCAAATTTAAATAGATCTTGATTTTTCCATTGAAAGTTTTCTAAGAGGGTTTGTTTTGAAAACCAGATCTGATTGTTTTCTAAAGGAGTTAGAATTTCTTCAACAATCTAAATGTTTGAAGCACAATTAAAGGTTTAAATTTAACAATGATACTACAATTTCCCCATTTACTGAATTAAATCCTACAATAAATTTATACAATCTTCCCCAAATTTTGGTTTAATTTAAATCTAGTTTCAATTAACAAATCCTAATTCTCAATGAATTCAACAAACAGATTTCTTAAACAATATATATTTGTTTTGAACAAAATAGAACAAGAAAAACACAGAACAGAACCTGGAATTTGAAGCTACAGGAAAAGAATGAATTTCCGATGCAAGCCTTCTCCAAAGATCTCCTGAATTTTCTTCAATCATGCAATGAATTCAATCCAAAAACTCAAACCATGTAACAGATTTTCCTCAAATCAATTCTCTGTGCAAATTCTTTTCCCAAAAATTCTTCTACACCTTCCAGAAAAACTTCTCTTCTCAAAAACCTCTTCTTGCATGAATGAATTTTCAATCAACCCCCTTCTTAATTCAACATGCAATCCCCTTTAATCAAAATATCTTAGACAACCAAATCTAATCCTTTGCATGCAATATTGACAATTACAATATTAACCTAGTTCCATTTTCGAAAACACACTTTGAATTTAAAATGCAATTTCAAATATCTTTCAATTTTTGCTTTTATTTACTTTAACCAAATAAAACTTAGTTAATTAATTTCAATTATTTAATAACTAAATTCAACTCTTTTGAGATTAAATTTAATTAATTAAATAAATTTAATTTAATTAAATTAAACTTTATTAATAACTTAAATATAACTTCTAAGCATGATTTTAATTTAATATTAAATAATCACCACTTTAACCAATGCAAACATTCTAAGAATTAATTTAATAATCACACACTTTACAGAATAAAATAACATTAACATAAGGTAAACTATGACTCTATAACCAAGACTGACGACACACTAAGGCTAGGGCGTAGACTTGACACATGTTACCTGGCTACTATCTCCCATTCAACTTAGCCGTTGGATTGACATACTCAGACCTGTGAAACCTAGTGGAGTCGATGTCATGTACCTGCAACCTGAAACCAAGTAAACAACATAATACAGTATATCTAGCATATAATACACACTGTGAAGAAGAAGTCATGAATTCACAAGGCGCTCAGAAGTGAGTGATGCGAACTCGTCCTCTTCACCAATACACTCATCCTAACTGACACTTTCATCATAATTCCAGTAATCTCATAAGCAATTTACATGTTATATCAACTAACATCTTTACACCAATTAAAGCATGTAAACTAAAGCATCAGATAAATCAAATCACATCACATAATATAGTCTATCGCTCAATGAATAGCAACCAAATATACACGCAAGATAAAGTATCTGAATATCTCGAAACATAAATCAAAGCAAAACAAGGACACACTGTCCAGTCCAGAAAGCAAAATAGAGGGGTGCTACATGATTTCCAAAATCAATTTCCACATTTGAATACAGAGAATATTAAACCGATTTAATAATTCAATTTAAATGATTTGTTTTTCATAGTTTAAAATATGTTTAATTATATATTTTATTATATATATATATTTTATAGTTTTGAATATTTAAAAAAATTATATATATATATTTAAATACCTGAGTATATAAATATATATATATGTATATATATATATTTAAATGTTTTAATATAACTATAATTTATATATATACAATCGTTAATATATAATTACATATATACATACATATACATATATTATTAAACAATATATATATCGTGAGTCAGTCAACGCACATCCGATATATATATGTAAGTCAAATTCACAAGGCAATAATAATAACATTATTAATATCCACATATTACCAGATGTGTGCATATATACATATGTATATTCTTGTATATACCTCTATGTACACGTATATGTAAGTATACCATATCGATGCATCTGTATGGGCATATCCATTAGCTAACATATGCTTGTATTGATATGTATATACATATGGATACATGTATATACTATACACATGTATATATGTTCACTTCCAATTACTTACATCCATTCATGTTACCACCATGTAGATAGGTGTGTGAGTGTGGTATCTCTATACATATGCATATACATGTCATTAGATCCTCCTGACATGCATGCGCATATATATAAACATACTTCTACTCACATCCGACCTATCCATATGATTGTAATATCAGAAGACAATTTACAAAAACTTACAAAGATAAACATCACTCATAAATGTATGCAAAAGTAACAGGACTCCTAATGCAACATACAAGCTATGGCTGACTTATCTATAACCCACAAAACTGACTCAGTTCACTCATTCTAAGGTGATGTGTGTGTATGCTCAGTTAGCTTACTTTACCGGTTACTCGACCAAGCTCCTCTCCCGAGTGATACTTCCCCTCCGCCTGGAGGAATGGTACATATACTTGCTTCCACTGACACACACTCACAAGAGTCAAATGTTCACAACATAAGCAGTATACATAACATCTCATAAGTTAGAATATTCACAACTCAATAAATTTGTATGCAAAAATTCACCAAGAATGACATCAATAGAAACTACATTAATTGAGACAATCATCAAATGTGAAAACACTCATATTGATAACAAGGAACAACATCACTTGACAATCAGTTTGCCCTATGCAGTGCTAGTACAATTTGGGGTGTGACATACTCCCCCCCTTACGAATCATCATCCTTGATGACCTAAGGTATTATTCAAAGCATAAAAATCTAACACTACATTATTCTTTATTCTCAAAATCTTCAAGAATGTCTAGAAATTTCTGCTGAATTTCTGCATAATCCTCCCAAGTTGTTGAGTCTTCTACATACTGGTCCCACTGGACTTTGCACTGTGAGACTTCTATATTTTGTAAGCGAAGGTTACATGTTTCTAGCACCTTGATGAGCTCGAGAGTTACTATTCTGGTATCCCTTGCCTAGTGTTTCGACCGACGTCACTTGGTAATCAGCTTGTCGATCATCTATAATAGCATGTATCCTCTACTAAAACATGGCCTATTGAGTGGGTAATGAGTTACCATAAGGTTCAGAACCAAAATTTTTATTAGGAGATTCATTTGCATAGTGATTCCCTTTGCATATATAACATCCTGCTCTTGGTCCTCTTTTCTCCATGGTTTCTCTAGACTTGTTAGCATCTTCATTAGCCTTGGTAGTGTTACCCATGTTGGAATTATTTCTTTTTTGATCTCTCCTAAACTCTTTTCCATTATAGTGAGATCTTTTCCCTTTCTTCTTTGTAGCATTCAACACAGTTTCCTCCTTAGGAGCTATCTTATTGGGAATTTCTACATCCCTCTTTTTCTCTTTCTTTTCTTGTTGATTGGAATCTTCTTTAAGATTTTGTTCTTGCTTGATGGATTTTTCGTATACAAGGTCCATTGTGTTTGGACCATGCATATCTACTTCTCCACCAATTTTGCTATTGAGTCCCAAAATGAATTTTCTGATGCAAAAACACTCATCTTTATGATAGATGGGGACATACCACAAAAATCGGGTGAACTTCTCCTAGTATCCATGAACCGTCATGGTCCCTTGCCTCAACTCCTCAAAGTCAGTCATTTTTTGGTCATAATAAAGCTGCGGTAACCATCTTTTGCAAAAGATTTCCACAAATTCTTCCCGAGTTAGTTTCCATGAACTTATGCTAAGTTCCAATTTTTTGTTCATCCACTAGTTAGAGGCTTCACTCGCTAACTGATATGCACCCCACGCTGCTTTGGTCACTTCATCATAGTTCTGAATCTCGAAGTATTTTTCCATTTGCACAAGCCATACTTTGGCTTCGTCACCATCGACACTACCGTCAAACTTAGGTGGAAATATCTTTTTCATATCTCTTGACAGTTCAGTGGACACCATCTTCTTATTCCTTTCCATAGAGGTTGTAGGTGACTTTTCTTTCTCATGGTTACGATTTTCACCTTGCCCATGGGAAGAAATTTCTCCTTCCAAGTTGTTGATGGGTACTTCATTTCCTTTCTTACCCTTATCTCTTTCTTGTTCTAGATTAGTTAATCTTGCCAATATTTGATCAAACCTTTCCTCCACACTGGTGGTTCCCTGTCCATCATCATGACTTGTGTCGGGGTTAGTTCGTGTCCTCTCATATGTACTCACCATGATTATATGATTGATTTAAACCTGAATGTTTTATCCAAGTTAGCCTTATTATGCTATGAATTATCCTATGAAAAACATATAAGTAAACATTCACATATATACAAGTATTCCATACCAGATTAGGCATACACTTCTTTGTTAATCTCTAAGTACTAACTCTTTTTTTTTTTGTAAGATCCTATCTTTACACAAGAATTAAGTTTATGTCAAGAGTTCTCCATCCCTTATGGATACCTTTTTTGTTGAATTCCTACTTTGATCTAATTAATGTTGACTTTGCATACTCATAGATTCGTATTGTTTTCTCCAAATCCAAAAGTTCTCGACTCTTTTACAACTATAGTTTGTTACTATAAAAGGGTTATCTCATTCCTTCTCATTCCCTCAGAGTCATATAACTATTTTGTAGGGTAAGGTATATACTGGTTATTATTCCTAACCTTCCTACATGACCTGATTGCATAATCTTTCACAATCCTAGGTAATATCATAAGTTGTTGGTTTAGGAGTTCCTACTCCAGGGATAACTCTTAACTAGTCCCAATTTACTTAAGTTACTAAGAATCAAATCTTCCTTTTCACTTCACTAAGTTCTTTTCTCTTACCATTGTGGCACAAGAAATTTTCAACCATTATCTTCTTGTTGCGTAATGAGCTCATAGGTTTCAGTGCAAAATCTGGTAGCTCTGTGTGATGTCCCTATCACAAAGGGGCATCTGAGATAAGTATACGCTTAATATATATTTTTAGATATACAATAACATGTTAATAATATACACATTTAGATAAAATAATCATATCAAAAATATAAATATAGAAGAAAGTAATTTAAAATATCATTATTAAATAGTCAAGTATAAAGAAACACAATTTAAAATATCATTATAATTATAATTATCATTGATAATATTATAATTATAATAGTCAGAGATAAAATATAATATAATATCATTATAAATATAACAACCAAATAAATATCAAAATACAAATACGAGAAATTGCAATTTAAATATTTTTATAAATAATATTATGCCAATCATCAAATAGAGAAATTGGCATTATTTAAAATTATCTGATTATTCAAATTCATAAAGTAATGATATCCCAAGCTTAAAATAATGATTATTATATCTGATTATTATAATTATAATTATAATAAATACTACTACAATATATATATATATATAACCAATGTAAAAACAAACGTACATAGTTGAAGGAAGATACAATTATTAAAAAGATGATTATCAACTAACAACAACATAGTGTCTTAAATGTAATAAAGGCAAAGAAACATAGAGGCAACGATTCATATAAGAAACAAGTCATAAGGACATGCACCTATTAATAGTCCATAAACAATAATAAATGTTGGTTACTAAAAGACATGTCCTCCTACATGGACATTGCTCCTCAAAAATACATGACCTTCCCTTGTGGCATTAAGATATAAGAAGGATAATAATTGAAGAGAAGGGGGGATGGAGTATTTGTATCACAAAAGGAAAGGTTACTACATATCAGAAAATCAAAATCGAAGGGAAATAAACATAAGAGATCACTGGCGGGAGGAAAAAGAAAGAGTGGATATATATATATATATATATATATATATATAGATTTGAAAAGTAGTATACAGATTTATAGATTAAAATATATTTAAAGGGAATAATCTATGAGTAATATATATACTTAACAACAGACCATTTGAAACGTTATATATATAAAACTATATATAACTTATATGATAATCAAGCCATTATTAGCCTTTGGAAGTAGCTCCTAATAAGATTGAGAATTTAGCATTAAAAACATTGACTCTGAATCTATTGAATATATTAATTTATAAGACCAAAAGAAAAAACTTATAGATAAACCAATAGGGGACATTATAGTGGTATCAGAGCATCTTTCTTGTGTGTGCTTGAGCTAGTTGCTTGCTTGCTTGAGCTACTTGCTTACATGCTTGATCTAGTTGCCTACTTTCTTGAGCTGATTGTCTACTTGCTTGAGCTAGTTGCTTGCTTGCTTGAGCTACTTGCCTACTTGTTTGAGCTGATTTCCTACTTTCTTGAGCTAGTTTCTTGCTTGCTTGAGCTACTTGCTTACATTCTTGAGTTGGTTGCCTACTTTCTTGAGATGGTTTCTTGTATGCTTGAGCTACTTGCTTGTCTACTTAAGCTACTTTCCTACTTGCTTGAGCTGATTACTTGCATGCTTGAGCTGGTTACTTGCATGCTTGAACTATTTTATTGCATTATTGAGCTGGTTACTTGCATGCTTGAGCTATTTTCTTGCATTCTTGAGCAGCCTACCTATCTACTTGAGCTAGTTGCATACTTGTTGGAGCTACTTGCTTGCATTCTTGAGCTACTTGCCTATGTGCTTAAGCTACTTGCCTATGTGCTTGAGTTGCTTGTTTTCCTGCTTGAGCTACTTGAGTTACCTCCTCTAGACGATGAAGGACAACATAGCTTAGAGCCAGAATTTATCCTAGACACTAGAGAAAGGAAATTAAGGAACATGATCATTATCGAATCTCTAATCAAGTGGAAGGGACTTCCTGAAGAAGATGCTACATGGGAAAGAGAAGAAACTATTGAGGCATTTAAGAATAAACAAATTCAGGCAGGGAAAAACATAATGGCCCTTGACTAGAACATGAAATAAACTCGATGTAATATCTTCAAAGTAAATAAGACATTTTTTTTCTCATGCACAAGGGCATGACTTAAGGACATTCTTAATGAATTTTGAGACTTGACTAAGGAAATTCTTGGTGAATGTCAGTTTGTTTCTCCATCAAGTACACCAACCCCTAATTGGGGAACACGAGGCCAAATGACTAGTTATCGCTTCGTGCTCTTGGGATTGATTGGAAGGAGGAAATGCATATCCATCAAGTACGCCAACCCTTAGTTAGGGCCAAGAGGCCGAATGACTAAATGTCGCTCCATGCTCTTGGGATTGATTGGAAAAAGGAAACACATTCCCATCAAGTACGCCAACCCCTAATTGGGGCCAAGAGGCCGAATGACTAGGTTTTCATTTCATGCTCTTGGGCTTGATTGGGAGGGAGAACTACATCCATATCAAGTACGCCAACCCCTAGCCAGGTCCAAGAGGCCAAATGACTAGATATTCATTCCGTGATCTTGGGATTGATTGGAAAAGAGAAATACATGTAAGGAGGAGGTAAAGGGGCCATTTGCATTGTATAAGGTTGGATATCCTTATATAAGGTATCCAGAGGGCCTGGGAAGAGATGTTCCAAATCTTTTTTCAAGAGGGCTAGATACCTTCCATAGTGAAGTATCCAAAGGGCCTGGGAAGAGGTGTTACAACCCCTTCCTAGGATTCCAAGGATGGATGCCCCTAACTAAGGTATCTAGAGGGCCTGGGAGGAGATGTTTTCAAATCTTCCCCAAGAGGGTTGGATACAAACCATAGTGAGGTATCTAGAGGGCCTGGAAATAGATTAGAGGTAACAAGATGTTACAATCTTTTTCCAGGATGAAGACAACTGTACTAGACAAGAACATCCAAAGATTAAGTGACAAAAGAAGAGCATTAAGGAAAGGATTACAAGTTGCTTGAGAACAAGCAAAGTCAAGCGGGGGAGACTTGTCATGTCCCCATCACAAAGATAAGTATATATTTGATATATTTATATTTTAATGGATATACTTATTCAAATAGAGTAATCATTATCGAACATTAAATTATCAATGTGAATAACTTGGGTACTATTGGTGATAGATTAGAAGAAGAAATCCTAGAAGAAACTAAGATGTTTTTGCTTAAGGACAAGCAAAGTCGAGTGGGGGAGATTTGTGATGTCCCCATCACAAAGGGGCATCTGAGATAAGTATACACTTATATATATTTTT